>APFE030647231.1:36861-67586 GCA_000404065.3 Pinus taeda
GAAGTGCTTCATCGGCTTCCAGCAGCTACTCTAGAAATGCCACGCCCTTTAAGGTACAAGTTAATTTTGAAATCCCCATATTTGAGGGTGAGATAGATGCAGATGTCGTAGATAAATGGTTAAATCTGCTAGAAGGGTATTTTTCTGTTCATGAATTTTCGAGTCGGGAAAAGATTGTTTTTGCTCTTCTCAAAGCAGTCCCCCACATCGAGGACTGGTGGGAAACCTACTGCGAGCAGAAGGATGAAAGTACAGGCTCACTGTTTTCAGCCGCACCCACTTGGAATGACTTCCAGGATGCCATCAAGGAGTAGTACTACCCTGTCAAAAGCTATGAGGACAAATACATCAAATGGACCACACTTTGGCAGGGACGAGACCAAGATGTGTCGGAGTTCACAAACATTTTTCATACCCTTCGCACACAGTTGGGTATCAAAGATTCTGAGTTGCATCTGGTACTCAAATACCGCGGCTGCCTACACAGATACATTCAGGAAGAGATGGAGTTCTTGAACATCTCCTCACTCGGCACAGCATACCGATACGCTGTCAAAATCGAGCAAAAGTTCAAATAGAAGAAGCGAGAGTTTGGATCTACGAATCCGAAGCCGAAAAGAAAAAGCCAAGGCAGAGTGACCCAAGGCAACCTATCAAAGCCGCAAGAAAATAACAACACCACGAAGCCAAAGAAGGACATAGGAAAGTGGTGTGAGTTCCACAATAGTCGCACTCATAACACAAGTGAGTGTCGGAACAAGCAGTCGTTGGTGGCCGAGTTGAAGGCTTCTGAATCAGATACATGTTCCCACCCTGAGCCAGAACCCGACAAGGGGAATGGAAAAGGTAAGTAGATCATTGATGCGAATCCCAGCGCCACTGTTGCCACTGCTAAGATCCAGAAGAATGAACCTGAAGACCCAGAGGAGGGGGAACACCTTTTTCACTCACAAATGTGGGTGAAGGGTTCACCACTACAATTCATTGTTGACAGTGGTAGCCAAAAGAACCTCATTTCAGCATAGGTCATGAAGCGGTTGGGCCTACCGACTACACCACACCCGTGGCCATATAGTATCAGGTGGCTTCATGAAGGACGAGATCTCAAAGTTCGCCGGCAGTGCCACATTCCCTACAGCATCAAACCATTCACGGACGAGGTATTGTGTGATGTTACACCTCTGGATGTTTGTGATGTTTTATTAGGCCAGCCATACTTGTGGAGGTGACATGCTGTGTATGAGTCAAGGCCTCGCACTGTTATTATTTCTTTGGATAAGTCATTATGCAGGATACCAGAGGTAGCCCCAACTACTGCCACCTCTTTGATCACTACCAAGAAAGGCAGCAAGCTCATATCATAGACTAGGGAATTTATTTCCTGTTTGGTTCACTCCCAAAGTAAGGGGAAGATTGTTGCTACATCCATGACCCCCTTAAAGGGTTCCTCCATGCAGCAGCAACAAAGGGATACGGTCATGACAGAACATAGGAACAACTTCTCCTCTCCCACAAGGGTACCACACAAGTTTCAGGTGGGCGACAAAGTTTGGTTACAACTGTAGAAAGAACGCCTTACAAGAGCCCATCAGAAGCTTCGGCCACTCCGACATGGTCCTTACATCAGTACTAAGGCTACGGGAAACAATTCTTTGAAGCAAAACATTCCTCCATTCCTTCACTTTCACTGAGTGTTCAATGTGGACTATCGTCGACCATGCTTCCCACCATTTCTGGTCACATCAAATATTGCAGAACAGCTCACTAGAGACCCAGCTCAGCAGAGGCTTCCTCATCTCAGAGAGGAACTCAACGCAATGGGGACCATTGCTTCCTAAGGGGGGAGGAATGATCGAGGTGGATGTTGGTGGCCACCCACCTATCCCATTTGGACCCCCACAACTGTCTCTTTAAGCTTTTTCAGTTTCCTAAATTGTAGCACAGTTTACTATTTTTAGCAGTTTTCGGGTCCTGAACTTCCGGAGCTGTTTTGAGGCCCTAAACGATGTTTTTTGGGAAATCTAGGGCAACATGGTTCCATGCATTGATGTTTCCTCCCAAAGTGGTAGTGGTTGGATAGATCTTTCTAAAGAGCTATTGTACGCGTCAAACAAAGATCGTATGCCAAAGTTACTACCCCGGGAAATTGATGTACCAATTTACCCAAACGGGGCCCACAATTTGGCGTTTCATCTTCTAGGATTAGGTTTAGGTTACGACCCCGGGAAATTGATGTACCAATTTACCCAAACGGAGCCCATAATTTGGCCTTTCAGCCTCATTGTAACACAGTTCAGAGGTATGTAGCCACACATCTCTTCTCAGAGATAAGCTACCGTCGCCCTAGCTGGTTTATTTCCATTTCGGGTTGTAAGCATATTTCAGTATTTTACAATAATGAAATGAAGCATTATTTCTACTGCATATCGGTCTTTATGGTTATCTCTATATTTTATTGCGTCCCTGTTTAAATCCAGATTAGCAATGTGCCAAGCACTAGTCTTAACTACACCAGACTTCACAGAAACCTTTATTATGGAATGTGATGCCTCAAGAAATGGAATTAGTGTTATTTTAGTGCAAGAAGAAAGACCCCTTGCTTTCAAAAGTTGTCCAATCAAAGGAAAGTATTTACACAAAGATATTTATGAGAAGAAAATGTTGGCAATACTAGAGGCACTTAAGAAATGACGACCCTACCTAATGGAAAGACACTTCAAGGTAAAAATAGATCATGATAGTCTTAAATACATTTTGGAACAAATATTATCCGTAAAAATGGGTCACAAAGATGTTGGGTTATGGCTTTGAAATCATCTACAAAAAAGGGAAGAAAAATGTTGTGGCTGATGCACTCTCAAGAGAGGATGAGGATGTGGAACCATTGCTTTGCGCCATTTCGATTATCCAACCAGATTGGATAAACAAAGCAAGGAATGAATGTAAGAATGATGAACAAGTGTAGGCACTCATTTAAAAGTTACAACAAGATCCCCGCACATATGATACATTTAGCTGGAAAATGATTCATTATGGTACAAAGATTGCTTATACCTGGGTAAGAATTCCCAA
This sequence comes from Pinus taeda, assembly GCA_000404065.3. Classification (NCBI taxonomy): domain Eukaryota; kingdom Viridiplantae; phylum Streptophyta; class Pinopsida; order Pinales; family Pinaceae; genus Pinus; species Pinus taeda. The sequence goes on from APFE030647231.1 coordinate 39,934, forward strand.
CTCAAACAAAATATTCTTATGGAATTGCACAATTCTCCCTTAGGAGGGCACTCAGGATTTTTAAAAACTTACCACAGGGTTAAGAAATATTTTTTTTTGGATGGCCTTAAATCGGATATTCAGAGTTTTGTGTTGTTTCATTTTCCAACAAAATAAAGTTGAAACAATTAAGACCCCAAGTATATTACAACCTTTATCCATTCCAAGCCAATGTTGGAGGAGGTTCCAATGGATTTTATCACAGGTTTACCCAAGTCCGAAGGAAAGAGTGTCATCATGGAGGTAGTTGACATACTTACCAAAGATGCATAAGTTTTTGCATTATCTCATCCATTTAAAGCCAGTACAATTTATAATTCATTTATGGAAACAATTCAAAAGCTACATGGAAACCAAAAAATTATTATAAGCGACAGAGATCCCATTTTCACTGGAAATTTTTGGATAGAGTTATTTTCTTGTTTTGGTTCTTACTTAGCTCATAGCTCATCTTATCATCCTCAATCTGATGGGAAAACTGAGATAGTAAGAAAATACTTAGAAGGATATTTGTGTTTCTTTGTCTCCGATAAAAAAACATAATGGGTCAAATGGTTGCCTTTGGCTGAATGGTGATATAACACTTCCTTCGATATTGCAGCAAAAATGAGCACATTTATGGAACTTTATGGATATCATCCACCATCCATCACATCATATTTAAGAGAAAATTCCAAGGTTCAAGCAGTGGAAGATCACATTGAGCATCAACAACAAGTTCTCTAGATCTTAAAGGATAACCTCACATTGGCGCAAAATAGAATGAAGCAATAGGTAGATCAACATCGCAGTGAAATAAGTTTTTATGTAGATGACTGGGTATTCCTACGGCTACAACCATATAGAAAAATGTCCCTCAAGCAAGCTAAGAAGTATAATAAATTACCACCAAAGTATTATGGTCCATACAAGGTGTTGCAAAATATTGGTACTATGGCATACAAATTGGAGTTTCCCGCAGCTTCCCAAGTGCACCACGTTTTCCATGTTTCATGTTTAAAGAAGGTTATAGGTGACAAGCTCGAAATTTAAACAATTTTTCCAGAACTTGATGAAGAAGGGAAAATCATATTGGAACCTGAAGAAGTCACAGAAACATGAACTCGACAGCAAAAAAATCGATCAATTTTGGAGTATTTCATCAAGTGGAAGAATTTACCTGCTGAATATTCCACATGGGAGAATGAGGATTTTATACAAGATCATCCAAAACTACTCAAGTGTTGAGGACAACACTTTTTTGAAGGAGAGGGGCATGTTACGTCCCTGTAATACTAGTGATTCCCCCATTACTATTGTCAGTGTAGCCCTTATTGTTATTATTGTGCCCCTATTGTCCCCATATTATTATTAGTGTGCCCCATAGAAGCCCACTACTATTACTTTTTTTCCCTTATATTATTATTATTATGCCAGCTTTGATTATATTGTTACCCCTTATATTGCTATACATAGAAAGGAGGTTTAGTAATTTGTATCATCCAAGAATTGTTCATTTATGTAATGTAAAGGAGGTTTCCCCCTCGAAGAGGCTGATTTCTAAGGTGCTGATCTTTCTTTTCTATCTTTTTGTGAGTTGGTATCATAACACAAGAGTATTGGAAGATGAAATCCATACCTTTCAAATGAAATGCTTGATGAAGATCCTTGCTATAGTTTGATCCAACTTCTTAATACACAGAATCCAAACTTGCAAACACAATAACAACAAAGGATCAAAGAAATATAATAGATAAATGACTCAATAAAACACATAGTAGTGATCAAGGAGACTAGTAACTAATATCATTATCAATGGAAAATGGAAGTAAATACACAATACATCAATTACATTGAAAAATATAGTGAGAAATGATCACTCTTTTGTACTATAACCGAATGAAAAGGAGAAATACAACCTAAGCCTTGATCTTGCAAACATCCTTCCAATAGTCTCCAATCATCCCTTAAGTGAGAAGCTTCCAGCCTCAACTTGATAGATAAAGTTTACATTCAAAAGTTTCACCTCTCCCTCTCGTATATGTTGAATTTATAGGAAAAGAGGAGGAGGTTTGAGATCCTATTCTCAAGGGATGAGATCCATAAGGAGAGGGATTAAAGTTCCACAAAGAGAGGGAGTTTAATCCATGAACCAAGGGATGAGGCCCAAGTAGGTAGAAGTTTGAGGCCCTCTAGTTGGGAAGTATTCCCCCAAAAAGGCTTGTAAAAATTTCTTTTTATTTTTACTTATGTTAAGAGGTTGTCACACCTTTTAATGGACAACATAGGGTAGGATTATGTGGGCCATAATGATCATAATTGAGTTTGCGTGTGTAATGACTAGGAAAAGCATGAAAATGGTTGAAAATGAGTTTTTAAACAATATAATCATGATTCTTATTATCTTTTCTATTATTTTTCTTCCAACATTGTAGGCGATTACTTTGGAACACTTCATTGGATAGCGTGAGTTCCGTATTGGAGATTATTTTCCTAATGGTGACAAAATGAAATGTAACAGATTGCCCCCTAAAGTGAAAATTCAGAAAAGGTGTTTGAAGACTGAAGCACTTAATCATGCAAAGTTTGGATTAGAGACCAATTGGTTGGAGAACTGAAAAAAACAATTAAGGATTAAAATACAATATCTTCATATAATCATCACTGAGGTAGCCATTCCCATAATCAGAGTACAAATATCTTAAAGAACAAGTATGTAAATGTACGAAAATCCATGTCAATAATAGACACAGTATGGATGCATCCATCAAATACAAATCTTATCTACAATCACGAACATTTAAAAACTCCATGTAGTCTGGATGGATGAAACTAGATCTCGGTTCTTGGTCTTCATCTCTATCGATCCATAATATGAATCTAACCATGTGGTTTAATTTCTCGAAGTCTAACATTGTAGAAACCACCTAATTACTGGTAAATGATCTGAAATCTTAACAAGTATGAGAGAAACTACCAATAATGATAATGGTTCTCAAGGTACTCGAGTACAATATATAAAGTGTTAATAGATGTCTTGAAGTAAAAAAATCATAGAATCATCTGATGGAAGGTTAATGATGAGAACCTTTCGTCGAAAGAGAGAAACCCACCAATGAGGAATGTTGGCTCCAAGGTAATAAAGGAGATTTCTATATCAACTTCCTATATGATGACCTGAAATTGATATGAATCAATTTGCTGCAAGAGGGCCTATAACACGAAACTCATGTGAAGTTTTGAAAAATAAATTTGGAGTGATTCAAGATTGACTAAGGGATGATAGACGTGATTCAAGGCTATGATTTACAAGGTAATTTTGATTGAGGTTGGAATTCTCTTGAACATATCGGTGACACGGCATTTCGATTTGGCGACATTTAACTAAAAAATAAGACCAAAAATTAGTTTGAAGACTTTCAATGAGGTATGATCAACTAAGAGGCAAATGGATTTCCCAAACCAAACAAAAAATGTGACAGTGTCATGTTCAAGGGTGACCAAATTCCTTTTCCCTATACAAAGATAAATGTTTCTTTCCCATTTTTCCCCACCATTACTAGAAGGTATCTCTTTATTTTTATGCAAGCTTCAAGAGGATAACATATGATTGTCATATAATCTCATCCTTGGGATGAGTCCAAGGGATTATTTTAACAAACACTAGGAAGGAGTGGTTCAGTATCATCATCATTGATGAGTGCTACATTGTTTACATTTTACGAGTCTATTGAAGGTGTAACTCGTTGTTGTTTTCATATTTAAATAGTTTGAAAATACACAACAAGAAATCTCATGCAATTCTTTCAACGTAAATTTTTAACGAGCTCAAAGAATATAAAGCTCGATGTTTTTCATGTTTAGGGAGTCAATAGAAAAACTTAAGTAAAATTCAAAATGTCGTTTTCCATAAATTTAGTCTCTCAGGCCCAGAAAAGCATAAGATGATGTGAGAGAAAACTCTTTTATCCATGATCAACTAAAGTATACCATTTTTCTAATTAGTCTATCAGTCTGGAAAAGGGTTAAACTTATACTAGGAAGATGTCTTTTCATTTCTTTTAACGAGTTCAAAAAGACTAGTTCTTGACAACCTTTTCAAGTTTTTAGATTCTGAAAAGAGCATAAATAAGACTCCTCCTAGAGCAACGAGTGATATAAATGTTAGAAACTAATTCTAGTCAAGATGGAACTACTCAAAAACACATAAATATCAATAGGCTAGCTAACTCATCACATTATTTCCTATGGAAAGGGAAAAACACAGAGTGAAAGAAAATGATCGACCAAGTCGATGGTGAAGATGGAATGAAAAAACCAACGCTAATTTGGTAAAAATAGGCTAATAAAAAGTGGCAATCACGAGTGGTAAAGTACGAGTAGTTTCACTTTTTCACAAGATTGAAATAGAGGAAAACTATGCTTGAGAGTTCTTTCATTTTTACAGAAGATCGAAACATGGGAAAAATATGCTTGAGAATGGTTTAATTTTATACAAGCTCAAAACATGTGAAAACTATGCTTGAGAGTGGCTTCATTTTCACACAAGCTCGAAACATGGAAAAATTATGCTTGAGAGTGGTTTTCATGCCCCTAACATAATTCTTGGCAAATGTCTCGCAAGCTTCATTCCATTCACCTAAGTAGAATACTAGTTACTAATAGGTGGATGGAACGAAGGTTCATTTATGACATCTACTCGAATTTAATGGGGACGTGTTTCAATCTTTAATGAGCTTGACACAATAAAAGAACTATCCTCTGGGAACCTTGTTTCATTTTTTAATGAGCTTGACACCAGAAAAGGAACTTTTCCCATGGGAACTATTTTATTTTTTCACAAGATTGACACGTGAGGGAAGTATGCTCATAAAACCTTCGTTTCATTTTTTAATGAGTTTGACACAAGAAAAGGAAATATTTCCAATGCACCTTGTTTCATTTTTTAATGAGCTTGACACAAGAAAATCAACTATTCTCATGGCACCTTCTTTCATTTTATAACAAGATTGACACAAGAAAAGGAACTATGCTCATAAAACCTTGTTTTATTTTCTAATGATCTTGAAAAAATAAATTGAACTATGCTCATAGGGCCTTGTCGTGGATTCTAAGAGAACATTTCTTTGGAGGGAATACATGCCAAGGGACACCCCTGCATCATGGCTTCCAATAGGTCTTGATCAAAAAGAAGAATAGTTCTCTAGAAGGAACATGTGTCAAGGTACTCAATAGGGATAACAAAATAAGGTTAAAATGTCCCCATTGAAGGGTTCACCATGTCAGCTACGAGATCTAAGTCAAAAGAATATAAGCATACAGTGAGAGGCTCATTTTTATAGGTAGGTGAATGCATGGGACTAGTTGCCACATAATTGACTCATGGTGGGGTACATACAACTTCCATATAAGGAACATTTATGGATGTCAGATGGTTGGTAGTTGAATCAAGACCAATGAATGAAATTTATTCAACACTCAGAATGTTTCCATTTTGAGGGAAAGACATTACTCGAAAGAGTGTGGACACGACAACTTTAATGGCATAGACATAGTCTCACCCACAGTGAAACTTGAAATCCAAGGGTACTTGGACTACCATAAGATCAATACAAATATTTATTTCTTCTAGAGTAATGGGTAACTTCGGAAGGATCCCTAAATGTTTGCTGACTTTTCTATTTAAACCCAAAATATTTTGTGTAACACATACAAGTTGAGGGGAACCCAAAGATTGCCACATGGTTGAGGATAAAATACTAACAAATGTACCATCAACTACATTTGTATGACACACATTTTTATCATATGCCTTCACAATGATTTAGAAAGGGGTGAAATAAGGGAGATGATGCTACGTTAGTCTAGTCCAATGAAAGGAAATAACCTTAGCACTTGGAGGGGGTTCCATGGAAACAAGGGAAATGCCCCCTTGTGTGGTAAAATATGAAGTAAGAAGAAGAACGTAAGAAGTATGAATTTCACTCTCTAAAGGGAAAGTGGGACTATATAAATGTGGAATCGATTCGACCACTTCATCACCTAATGTTTCATAAACCTAAGTAGCATGGGTTTCAATCTCTAAGGGAAGAGTGGGATTTACAGAACTAGAAATGGGATCGATCACTTTGTCAACTAGCAGTAGGTTGAAGGAAATATTGCAGTAACTAATTGCAAGTTGTTGTTGAGAAATAGTAATTTTTTCAACAATTTAGAGGCTTCATCCATATGATGGAAAAGGTGAGCTTCATGACTCCCTTTACATAACCTATATGGAAATATAACTTTACCATTTTTCCCTGGAACCTTAGAATCACTGGTTGATGAATCAATTGTAATTTAATAAGAATTTTCAAATCATACTTCCAATACCTTAAGAGTAGGAGGTCACCCTTATAAATATTACAAGGGTATTTTGGCTTATGATGCATGTTGGAGGGTTCCTAAACATTATTAACCATCAAAACCATGGTTGGTTTATTTATTCCCTTTTTATCTTGCTTCTTCTTCTTCCCTTTTTTATTCTTCTTAGCCAACTGGTTACTAGCATAAAAAATTCCACAAATGTATAAGAAGAAATGGAAGAGGACATGATGGTTGGAGAAGGTAAAGGATCGGCATGATGTAAAATATCTGGTTCAGGTTGAGGATAAGTATACGATTGAGTTGAAATAACTTGGGTATTTGGAACCATCAAGGTTGGAAACAACCATGCTCGTAAACCTATCATGAATCAAGGAAGTGACAATGTAGCCATGAAGGGAGGGAAAGCATTTCCAAAGTAAGGAAAAGGACTAGGATCCCAATTAAGATGGGTTCCTTGGTTGGTAAATTTTGGAATTGTTGCTATCATATTCTTGTAGGTCTACTGAGAAGTGAATTTTAGTTAAAATTTTTAACAATGTATGATAGTTAATTTTACAATTGGTATCAATCAAAATAAATGAAATTAGTAAAAACGGGATACTAGGTATAAAAGGTTACAAAGTCATTGTGAACTACAAAACATTGTTTCTAGCACATGTAGGAAATCTCCCTGAATGCTATGTTTGGTATGACACAAACATAAAGGAGGCTAACTTAGTTACCTATGGATGGTATGTGGCTTAAAGGGGGTCTTTTGATATACTTGACAGTAAATGGAAGCTTAGTCTGTATTAGTTTTGTCAAGTGTATGCTATAATATAGGAATCATTTCGATATAATTTTCATATGTGGAGCGTCATCTGATATACCTGAGGGTACATGGAGAACAATCTAATATACTTACATATATGGAATACCAACTAACCGCTAAATGTAGCGCAAACGATTAATGATAGGTCCTATGTTTGTAGACGCTAGAAGACGTATACTAACCTAGATACACTGAATATGATGTGATTTATTGATTCCTTGGTAAACCTTAATTGGTTTTATTTCTTCACTTTTCATTAAAGTTGACTTTAAATATATGATTATCAAATGGTATAATGGTTTCAACTTCAAACTAATGTAGCAAATATGAAATTATCACTTCTTTAATTCAATGAAATCCTATTTATATGAAGGAGGAAATTTCATTCACTTTTGAACGATGACAAAAATCCTATTTTCATTAAGTTTCATTTCACCAAACACAGAAAATGAATCAAAAAGCACACGTTTAGCACAAATTTGAAAAAATTCTGAACCATGCAATGTAAACTATGCACAATTTCATACAAAATCATGCAATTGTAATCTATGGACAAGATCATGCAAATGTAATCTATGCAAGAGAATTCTTCAAAACAAACACAAGATGATTCTAGATCAAGGAAAGAACAATATAAGAAGACCATTTATGGATAGCAATACCTTCTTTCACTAATGAAATGAAAGAACCAATCAAGTGTAAGTAAAGGAAATTTCACAAAAATTATGCAACCCAAATGAAATCAAATGTAATATGAGATTTCATTAACAAAGAACTCAAACTAGTATTTCATTAAATTTCCAAAGATCAAAAGATATGACACTCAAAGGAGTAGCATTATTTTCCTTCTGTTTTTTTTTATTGCGTAGGATTGTTGTCCTTTTATTTTCTTTATTGTTGTTGATTGTTCACTTTATCAGTGTCATTATTTGAACGGTTGTTATGAACTTTCTCTTGCTCTGTTAATTTCCATTGGTTGTAATGTTGTTAGATCCTTTAACTACTTCAACATAGTTGATTCATTCCTTGTATTTATCTTTCTTGGTGCTTGGTTCTCCTTAAAAACCAATTCCAAGTTTTATGAGAGGGGATCTTTTAATACTCATAATCTCATCTAAATGTTTATATACTTCCATAAAATTCATGATTTTGTTCAACTAAGCCTTTTTCTTTTCTAATGGTTTTCTAAGTAGGACTATTTATTCTTTGATATTTTCACATTTCTTTCCATTCTTATTCAACTATTGTGACAAGGTGTCTTGAATCTATTTTGATTCTCCCATATTAACTTTCAAAGGAAGAAATGATGAATTTTTTAGACTTATCTTTCTCAAATTTAACTAGCATCTCCTTTAGCTTCTTATTCTTTTTCTTAAGCCTTTGAATTTTTTCTAGGGCACTAAACAATTCACCTTCTGGGTCTACTTCATCTTCTTCTTCATCATCATCCTCATTTTGACCCTTATCTAGAGTTTCTAGATCCATGAGAATAAAGCCCTTTGTTTTTACTTTCATTCTTTCTTCATCTGAGGACTCTTCATCTTCATCTTTTGAGGAACTATTTTCTTTTGAAGTATAGATGCTCCTCTTCTTGAACTTATTTTCCTTCTTTCCTTTCGATATCTATTCATCTCTTTATGGTCATAGCCATTCATTACTTCCTTATATGGGAAGTTAAATACATAATGACCTGCTTTTCCATAATTAAAGAAATTGAAAGGTAACTTACCTTTTTTCTTCTTGGATCCTCTTTTTAATCTTCTAATGAACTTTTCCTCTTCTTTATCAAATTCATAGCTCCAATATTATAGATCTTATTTTCTCCTTTTGTCATATCTAAAGGAAGCCTCCTTTGACGTAGACTTTCCTTTTGAAGTTCACATTTCATAGCCTGCTATTATTCCATGCAACCAATCCAATTTCAATGTGTTCAGATTGTGAAAATCCGCAATGGCTAATAATTTTGAATCAAATATGGCTAGCATAGATATAAACACCTTTTGAACAATAAATAAATCATCCATGGTTTCATCAAATCCTCTCATGGTGCTTAATATCTTGTTGAATCAAAGAAATAATTTGTCTATATCTTGGTATTCTTTAATTTGCAATGCTTCAAATTGCATTATGAAGACTTGGAGTTTGGATTCATTTACTTTGTTTTCACCTTCATATAAACGTATTGTCTTATCCATATATCTTAGTTTCTGTGCAATTCATGGCTTTAGCCAGCTCAAGTTCAATAAAACCGCTTAGGGTTGAATTCGTTGCTTTAGAATTATTAGTGAATTAAAGCTTCTCATCCTTACAAGTGAATACATCTCGATTTTAAAATCCTTTTTGTTATTATGTCTCAAACATATGAACCAAGAGACGTTATTTAAGTTCTCATTTGTATCTTCGAGAATGCATAATTTTTTCTGGAAAACATGGGGGCTTGTTGATGGAATACCCATTTTGGTTAGCCATTATCTCGTATATATCTCCCAGTTGTTAGAATATTCCTGAACGAACCTATTCTAATACCATCTCCCATAATAAAAGAGTGTTACTCTAAGATCTTGAATCATTAGTAGTAAAACATATCCTATTTATAATAATACCACGATGTTCTGTTCTATAAATTCAGAGTACTCCTAGCATTAAAAATATCGAATCACTAAAGTTACAAGGATGTCTTTGTCATTTATAATTGCAAGTAATTCTAAACCTTTGTTTTCATCTTCTAGTACAAATCAAATTAAAATTACCCATTATATTACTACATCCTATCTTGCATTCCATCTTAATTCTCGATTCACAATACAAAGTAATATGTACCAACCTTAAATGTTAAAGAAAAGAAATCACAATGTAACTAGAAATATGTTGATAGAATTCACTTGAAAATAGAACATTGTTCTCCTCCCAACAATAGAACTACTTCTCTTGTGTTCACCCCCAAGCAGAGATTTCCATTTCCAAGATATCAACAACTTATTGATCCTTGCAATAAGCATTTCATGCCATTTCCACATGGGATTTATTCAAACCAAAATATTGCTTTTATCCTCAATGATGCTTTATACGAATCCCAGTGTAGCATTTATATCCAAATAAGTACTTAATGGATCTTTCTCTCCCATCCATTAAGTTTATCTAGAATTTTTTCTAGAATTTTGATCATGGAAATGTTATCATGTATATAATCTCATTTGCAAGTGTTCAATTTCCAAGTGTCATCATCCTTCATGACTTTTCTTTCATCATAGTTTAATTTTAGCAGACAACAGAAAATCTAATATTTCCCACAGGGGGGATTATTACAGATTAAGCCTCTCAAAAGCTGACCTTTGTTATGGACATGGGGGCTTCACTCAGTGAATCTGTGACATAGTGTGTGCATTCGCAGCATACTAAACAATACTACATATTGGAAAATACCTCTAAAAATCATACTATTTAACCCCCTACCAATATGAACCCAATACAGCTTCCCACTTCATAAAACCCTTAATTTCACTAGATATTGTAGGTATCCTTTTTTCATTAACATTTTTTACATCCATTTATATTTTTTCACTAACATTGAGCTCAATTTTTTATACTTGCCAATATAAAAATCTTTTAACCCCTATTATATTTTCAATATATTATGTCATTTTTTCCTCAATATATATCCCCCAATATGAATGTGCATGCTATGGTATTGCTACCCTAGTGAAGCCCCCGTGGTTATGGACCACAAAGGTATCCCGTAGATGCCAACTCAACTATCATCAATCACATATATAGACTTAGCCACATGTGGACATTCTAAGGGATCAAAAACCCTAACTGTATCAAGAGTGAATGAATGTGAAAACCATAATATTAACCTTAGACTCCTACTCAAAGTATTAAATACTAAGTCACTAGGGAAAGAAAGTGTTCCATTCTTATTAACCCTAACCGTATCAAGAATAAATGAATGTGAAAACCATAATATTAACCTTAGACTCCTACTCAAAATATTAAATATTAAGTCACTAGGAAAGAAAAGTGTTCCATACTTATTATGTCGATTTATCATTCAATATTTGAGTAAAGAAAACAAATACAATATTAAATCAACATATAGTAAACCTTATAAAAGCTTATAATATCAATAAGACCCTATTATCAACAACTATTATATACTAAATTCAAATTTGTTTTTCTATTTATATTTATATCCCGAAGAAAATAAAAATAAAAAATAAAAATCATCTTCTTCTCACAAACCTTTTTATTTTAAATTCTTAAAGATATATACTGATATTTTTAATTCTTTTTATTTTATTACAACGTTTAGAATTTTCTATTATAAATTCTTAAAAATATATACTGATATTTTAATTCTTTTTATTTTATTCCAATGTTTAGGATATTAATCTGATAATATTAAATCTCAGTCTCAACTAAAATCTTAATAATTTTAAATCTAACTTTTAACGAAAATATTAAATTATAATAATTTTTAATTCGAATGGTTTTAAATTATAAAGGATTAATATTAAATTTGACTCTTAAATAAAAGATTTCACTAAAATGTTGTTCAAAATAAGTGCCCGATAATCTACATGATTCACGAGATCAGAATCCAACACATCTACTATGAGCGCATATACAAGGAAGAAAACAATATTGCTGACATGCTCTTCAAAAGAGGACTAATATGAATAGTAGAGGTTATTCATTATGCGACATACAAGGGCTCTTCCAAAAGGTTTGTAATAAACTCCTTCAACACTCTGATCCCAAGGCCTCTGCCCACGTCGCTGTTCTCTAACTGAAATGGTTGGCACACAGCAGACGCGCATTCGACACAGCGAAGAGAAGCTGACATGCGAGCAGCAGGAGTAATTGGATGTTTTAGGGACAACGCAGGCGATATTAAGGAAGCTAGTAATACGAGCGTTAACTTAGACTGGAAAAATTGTTGCGGGAGAACGAAATACATGTTTCCCACCTCCAAGTGCTCGTCTGGAGAAAGCGCGGGTGTCTTCTTCCCGATGTACAAGGAGTGGGAGTGACAGACTAAATGGTGAGGGAATTCCTGCATTACTTGGCGGGCGGTGAGAGGCTTCTCAATTATTCGGACGTGCCGCCTACGCTAACGAGCTCGATGGTTTCCTCCTGCTCCTTCATGACCACCGGTGTAACGCCCTCCGTGAAGTGCGACAGGTGGGCTTTGGGCGCCCGAGTGCGCACACGCCGGGCAGGTGTGCACGACCGCACGTGGGCGGAGCGCCGGGCGGGCTTGAACAACAATGCGACAAAACCACGAGTTAGTTGTGACAATGTGACAGAGCGACTTTGCGACACTAGGGAAATGTGTGGAGTGTTGGGAGGACTTATACCCACGATACGAAAGCATTCGTATGGGGTGAGCCGACATTGTTCCGGGGCGTTATGGAAGTGTGCAAGCCACTATTTAGGGGGTCAGCTAAGCAAGCGACCACCCTCCAACGTAGCGTATATATGTGAAGGCGTTGGGCTAGTTTTGGAGACAATTCGAAACACATCATTCATACATCTCTTGGAGCTACGCATAGCAAAGCGAAGTGCACAGTTTGGGCTAGGAAATGCGCATAGCTCATGTGCATCACTTGGAGAGTGCACAGTTGGCTCTTGGTTATGGTTGGTTGGGAAGGTGTGTCGTGAGTGGGTGACGAAGGTGCAAAATTGTGCAGGGCTTGAGGAGGAGTTCTAGGTGTCTCGGGTGAGCACCCTCCTACTGTGCAAGAGTGGCACGATTGTTGCAAAGACTGTTTTGCCTATGTTGTAAAAGAAACTAAGTATTGGCTTGGAGTTTGCCAAGCATTACTTGTGATGATTGTATTATTGAAAAACTGATATAATATATTGTCGGGCAGACTTGTTACGGGAGTTGCCCCTCCCCTTTATATTGTGCAATTGTTGTCTTCTTTTATAATTGTTGTGGATAATGAATAGGTATGGGTGTTCATTGATATAAAGGTTAATTGCATATTATACTTGGTTGCGAAACAAAAACTAAGTACACGATTGTGAATTAGGGGTAGTCCATGTGCACAAGTATTGTTAAAAAGAAAGTGTTTGGTGGTGCCGCACCTCGTCGGCATGGTTGAAAGACCACCGTAGGCTTGGGGGCGTGACAGTTGGTATCAGAGCTCGGTTGGACCAGGTTGTTGAAGCACTGAAGCTTGTGAAGAAGTGACTGTGGCGACAGGTTCTTGCTGAGGAAAGAAGTTGGTCAAACACTTCCTGATAAGTGTGACATCAAGGACTTGGGTTGCAGGTGAAGCCGGTGCATGGTCGAGACTAGATTGCGAAGAAGGAGAAGGATATTGGAAATGGTTGAATCCCAGGTTGGGTCTAGTCATGATCCCAAGGATACTACCCTTGGTTTGATGCAGAAATTGTTGGAAAGAATGGAGTACTTGGAAGATCATTTTGAGAAGAAGATTGACCTGGTTGTGGAAGAGCAAAAGGAAACTTTGAGGATGAAAGATGAACTTGATGAACTCCGAACTCAACACGAGTACATTGATTTGATGTGTACACAACTTGAAACAAGAATCAAGGAGGTTGAAGAAGCAAGGAACCAGGGTCTTGCGGAGATTGTGGACTTGAAGAAATCTCTTTATGAAGCCAAGGATGAGATAGCGGTGTTGAAGAAGGCCGTGAGGCATGGCTCAGGTGGAGGAGTGCCTCATGTGAAAGTCAAGGGACCAGAATCATTTGATGGTACAAGGAGTGAAAAGACTCTTGGAAACTTTTTGTGGGACATGGAGCAATACTTGGAATGGTTGGATCTATTTGAGGATGAGGCTAAGCTCAAGGTTGCTGCTCAGTTTCTAACAAAGGATGCTAAGATGTGGTGGCGAAGGAGGATGGACCAGATTGCCAGTGGTAGTGCTAGTGACATCACTTCGTGGGATGAGATGAAAGGAGCTTTGCAGGCCCATTTTAGTCCTCAGGATGAAACATGGGAAGCAAGGATGAAGATAAAATTCATAAAGCAGACAGGTAACCTTCAGACATATCAGCGGGAGTTTGCAAGTGCGGTCCTTGAACTACCTGACATGGCGGAGAGAGACAAGGTTTTTAACTTCATTATTGGGTTGAAGCCTTGGGCACGCAATGAGGTGAAGAGACAAAGGATTAGAACACTTGAAGAAGCTTTTGCTGCTATTGACAGGTTGGTGGAGCATTATGATGAGACTTCTGATGATAGGAAGAATAAGTCCGACAAGCAGAAAGATAAGAAGAAAGATGATGCTTCGAAGTCGGATGATAGTTCGAAGACGAAGAAGGTCTTGAAGTGTTGGATATGTGTTGGTCCACATACGGTGAAGTATTGTCCTTCTAGACCAAAAGTGGCTGCCATAGCACAATCTAATGCGAAATACGAAGGTGCTTCTGTGGGGATGATGCAGATACTTGGAGTTGTTTATGCTACAGAGGTGATCTCTCGAAAGGATCCTGAGAGGAATAAGTTGGAGTATGTTTGAATGAAGGTTGGAGATGCTGATATACTTACTATGGTAAATAGTGGAGCTTCTCACAACTTCATGGGTGAAGATACTGCGAGAAGGATTGGGCTGAAATATTTTCCTATCAAGGCACATATGAGGACAGCGAATTCTCCTCCGGATGAAGTTCTTGGTGTAGATGAACAGGTGGACACAACACTTGGTGAATGGACCGGGAAGGTGGACTTCACTACAGTGCGGATTGATGACTATGAGGTTGTACTAGGGATGGAATTCATGAAACAATATGATGCCATGATTGTTCCACATTTGAAGAATTTGTACATTTATGTTGGAAGGGAATATGTACCCATTGGTGTGTCTACCTTTGGTGTGACTAGGCCTGATCGGAAATTGGCGGTGATGCAAATGGGGGATGAGAAGAAAATGGGTGACATGAGTAAGCGGTTGTCCACGGTTGATACAAAGCTTACCGAGCAGTCATTGGTCATCAAATCACTTTCAGATAGTATCTTGGATTTGACAAGAAGGCTAGAGGTGATTGAGGATGAGGATGATGATGGGGAGTTATATGTGAGGCCGGATGTTCAAAAGGAGGACCGGGTCACTTATCTACAAAGGATGGAGGTTGAGGATCCTGATAGATGGATTGAGATGATTAATGAGGGTGAGCCTTCTTGCTCTAAACCCTCTACATCTTCTTAGATGGACAAGAGGATGGAGCTCATTATTCGCTGCTCATGGCAGTGAGTCCTTAAAGCAGTTGAGCAGGTATGATGGTGCAGGGATGACTTGGCACCAAGCATCACGACATGTTGCAGATGACATGAGGGCTACTTCATGGACCTGAGCGTGGTTTATTCTTAATGAGTTCAGGATGTGGCAGATGTTTTGAGGAACAACTGATGATGACATGAGGATGTTCACTCTCATGATTTGAGTGTGATGGTTGGATTAGCTACCTGACTAGTTCAGACATGGGGAGCATGCGGTGATCAGAGGTATGTTGACATTGTGTTGGAGTATCATGGCAGCTAGAGCACTTGACACATGATGAAGAGAGGTGTTCTCTTGGAGCACTTGATACATGAGTCAGGAGAGGTGTTTTCTTGGAGCACTCGACAGATGATGGAGATGAGATGTTGGCACATGATTGAGATGTGTTAACACTTGTTGATGTATCATGGCAGTTTGCACATGATGGAGTTGACACATTGTTGTAGTGGACATGTAGCTCGAGTTGGAGGGATAAACCTTCTATGGTAGAGAGCATCATGGAGAGATTGTGACAGGTGGTTGATGGTCATGGACATCTGATATATGACATACTTTGGTATGGACTATCTTGGTGACAGTTGGTTGCTTAGATGAGACATGGTGGAGATGGAGTCCTACATATGTTGCAGGGATGTTTGCAATATGTGGAGGAGTTGACATCATGGATATTGATGCTTGGGGATGTTGTCGAGGACGACAATGACTTCAGGTGGAGGAGGATGTAACGCCCTCGGTGAAGTGGGACGGGTGGGCACCGGGCGCCCGGGCGCGCACATGTCGGGCGGGCGTGCACGACCGGACGCGGGTGGAGCGCCGGGCGGGCTTGAACGACAATGCGACGAAACCACGAGTTAGTTGCGACGATACGACAGAGTGACTTTGCAACACTTGGGAAATGCGTGGAGTGTTGGGAGGACTTATACCCACGATACGAAGGTGTTCGTATGGAGTGAGCCGACATCGTTCCGGGGCGTTATGGAAGTGTGCAAGCCACTGTTTAGGGGGTCGGCTAGGCAAGCGACTACCCTCCAATGTAGCGTATATATGTGAAGGCGTTAGGCTAGTTTTGGAGACAATTCAAGCACACATCATTCATACATCTCTTGGAGCTACACATAGCAAAGAGAAGTGCGCAGTTTGGGCTAGGAAATGCGCATAGCTTATGCACATCACTTGGAGAGTGTGCAATTGGCTCTTGGTTATGGTTGGTTGGAAAGGTGTGCTGTGAGTAGGTGACGAATGTGCAGAATTGTGCAGGGCTTGAGGAGGAGTTCTAGGTGTCTCGGATGAGCACCCTCCTACCGTGCAAGAGTGGCACGATTGTTGTAAAAACTGTTTTGCCTATGTTGTAAAAGAAACTAAGTATTGGCTTGGAGTTTTCTAAGCATTACTTGTGATGATTGTATTATTGAAAAACTGATATAATATATTGTCAGGCAGACTTGTTACGGGAGTTGCCCCTCCCCTTTATATTGTGCAATTGTTGTCTTCTTTTATAATTGTTGTGGATAATGAATAAGTATGGGTGTTCATTGATATAAATGTTAATTGCATATTATACTTGGTTGCGAAACACAAACTAAGTACACGGTTATGAATTAGGTGTAATCAATGTGCACAAGTATTGTTAAAAAGAAAGTGTTCGGTGGTGTTGCACCTAGCCGGCACGGTTGAAAGACCACCATAGGCTTGGGGGCATGACAACCGGTATGCAGGATGCACAATTTCCCATATTTTGTTTTTCCTTTTTGGCTTATTGTCAGCAAGCAAAGCAAGGCCTACAGATAGAGGGCTCGATGGCAGAATTGAGACATAATTCGGAGTGAACTGGAGATGGAGCGGACGATCTCGGATGACTGTTATTTAAAGGAGTGAGATTCAGCCTTTCTTTATTGGGTGATTTGTTTTATAGGGATCCATTTACTCATTCCATTGTTTTGTAAAACGAATCAAAACTTTACAGCCTAAATTATATGAATAATTTAGGAATAATTATGGGACAAAATTGAAGTTGTCTCATGATTCCTGGTGGGCAGCGTGACACTTCACTCACCGACAAAAACCATGATAATATAGTTATAGATTTTGACTTTGACTTTTTTTTAAAGATAAGTTGTAAATTTAGATTACAGGTTCCACAAGGCTTTTGGAACTCGCAAAACATGGTTTTTCTCAGCCTACTTGGCATGATAACGTACGGAACATTCGAAGATGACTGGAGCCGGTTCTCTGCCCATGCTAGTTTGAATATTTGTCATTTCATTGTCCTATGAAGCGTCAAGCTTTGATTACTTTTCTTTTTATTTTTATTTTTATTTTTAATTAAAATTTCCTATCATAATAGGAAGAGTATAATTTAATCATTTATAAATATAAAAATAACATAAGAAAGTGGTTAGTGAATTCTCCATGTGTTGATTTCTTAATCATTATAATAAACATCAATTTGAAATTTAAAACAATAGATATATATCATTGCCATAGAATATAAAATAACAAAAAATATATATATTTTATTTTAAATAAATTCTATGAAATAGGGTAGTGTAAATTATTTAACATTTAATGTAAAGATTTGAAATTTTTGAAATTTATATGTTGATTAGATTGAAAAATAATAAAAGGTTAAAAGTTTTATAGAGTTAAATAAGAGGAGTTGTTGTAGTTAAATATTGGTATTGGGAGTTGTTGTAGTTAAATTTTGTCTTAATTAATAACAAAATGTTAAAAGTAATAAAAATAACAAAATTCAATTTGCTATATTGTAATTTTGTGGGCTGCAATATGTGAAAAGACTGCAATAACACCTTTATGGTTCAATCAAATGTTTGAATTTTTTTTTTTATAATATTGAATCTCAAACTAAGTATCTCAAGAAGATCATGAAGAAATATAGGTTAGGAGAATGTAAACATGTATGCACACCCATGGAAACAAGATGCAATATCATCCAAGATGATGACTCGCCTTTAGGTAATCAAACCAAATATATACCTACGATTGGAAACTTTCTTTATATTACTCGTACAAGACCATACCTTATGCATGCAATTGGCATAGTTGGACGATTCCAAGCAAATCCTAAGGAAACACGTCTCAAGGAAGTCAAGAGGATATTCAAGTATCTACCAGGCACTCGAGATATTTTATTATGGTATCCGAAAAACATAAATTGTGTGCTTCATGCTTACTCTGATGCAGACTGGGCTGGTAGTGTTCATGATCGCAAAAGTACTAGTGGAGGAGACTTCTATTTTGGACCACGCTTAGTTTCTTGGTTTAGTAAGAAACAAATCTCTATTTCTTTATCAACTCTTAAACAATAATATGTTGTTTTAGTTTCACGTTGTACTCAATTCTATGGATTATTCAAACATTACAAGACATTCAAGTCATTTTGCCTCAACTTGTACCTATTCTTTGTGATAATACAAGTTCCATAAGTTTTCTAAAAATCCAGTGATGCACTAAAAAATTAAACACATTCCAATCGAATACCATTTTCTTAGATAAGAAGCTCTTGAATAAAGAATCAAGTTGGAATATATTCCTTGAAAGGAACAAGGTGTAAATCTATTAACAAAACCTCTTCAACATGACCGTTCGAGTATCTATGACACAAGTTAGGAATGATTCTCACATCTTCACTCTACTAATTTCTCTAGCATAATAGGATATATGAACTTGGCATTATGATACAGGTATTGTCCTTCATGGCAACTCGCTTAGATGAAATATCACAGTATAAGCAGGTAAACAACAAATAATTACAGACCAGTCTTCACATAATGAAGAAAGAGAGGTGTACGCAGGTTCACCATTGACCTAGTTGCGTATACACACAGTTGCATTGTATACAAGTCGTGTATACGTACACACGCACTTCCACAGAAGGAAAAACATGTATAGCTTGGAAAACTATGTTTCTGGTTTGAGATATTTGGTCCACGGTATTTTGATCCATGGTATTGGTCCAAGGTATCTGGTCTGAGGTATTGACCCTAGGTATTTGTTCCAAGGTATTGGGCCTAAGTGGTTCTGGTCCATGTTATTAAGAAAGGCCTAAAACTATAAAAGGAGGAGAATATCATTAGGCCAATGTGTGCAAGTATCGAATCTCTGGTGAAGTGTGAGATCTAATATGCGGGTTATTGGGTTATGGTTCATTGTTGGATCTGAACCAAGGATGAACCTTAGTGGATGATGAGGGATTAGATCTAATGATGGATCAGGATCTTAAGGTGTAAAATGAACTATCATTATGTGTTTTTTCTCATGTATATTCTAGATCTGAATATTGACGCATATATTATTCTATAAATGATATGATCTGGATATTACTAAAGTCTGGAATAGTTGTAGAATTTTGAATAAATGTTTGCATATGTATACGTTGGTTGGCTTTGAGAAAAGTGTGTATAGACACAGGTTCGACACATGGAAGTAGCGTATACCCTATAAAATATATTTTAGATGCTTCTGTTTGCTATTGCAGAGTTCTGGGTTCTAGTTTGGGTTCTATATTCTGGTGACAATATTCTGAATGATCAGATTGATGTGTTGTCAAAATGATTGATTGATTTGGTTGTGGTTGGTTTAAAAGGCGATTAGTTGATGCAGATGTATTTTATGATTGAATTATAGTTTGGATGTTGTTGATGAATCGAGTTTAAAAATTTATGAAATGTGGTCCCTAGAGGAAGAAATAAGGTCGTAGCCTTCTATAGGTTGGCACCTATGTACCAGCAAACATATCGACCATTACAAGAGCTAGGGGGTTGTAGCTCCCTTCCAGTAGTAGCTGGAAAATGAGAGAATGTTGCATCCTTATGTAGGTAGAACCCTACATACTGGTATAAGTCTGCACCAGTACCAAATTGCAAACATATTTTTCTTATTATTAAAAGAAGATAGAGATGACAGCAGTAGATGGCTTTTACCCACGTTGGGTTTCCACCTCATATCATGGTGTTCATGTGTGATGCTTATGTGTAATGATGTATTCTACTTTTACTACACTGTCTAGTTAATATCTGACATACTGGTTAAAGTTCAATGCATGATAAATTGGGAAAATCAAAAGTTCTCTACATATACGCTAGTTTCCTTCATAACAGTCACGTGTACAGGCTGGTTCACTTAGCTAAAGTAGTGTATACAAATCTATCTATGGAAATGAAATATTATTTAGTTATAAATATTGATTCACCACCCCCCTCCCCTAGTATTATTTCCAACAATTGGTATCAAAGCAGGTCCTTCAGAAGAAGCTTGATCACTTGGAGGAAGATCCATCATCATGAGTAATCAAGAAAGTGGGAGATCCATCAGACTGCCAATCTTTGATGGGAGCAACTTTGTTTATTGGAAGATAAGAACCACTACCTATCTTCAATCACTTGGAACAGATGTCTGGGAAATAGTGGAAGGAGGATATACATTTCGATCAGCAATTCCTATAGATACGATAGGTAAAAAGCAATATGAAACCAATGCTAGGGTTGTCAATACATTATTAGGAAGTTTGTCACATTCAAAGTTTCTCAAATTTATGTAGCTCAAATCAACCCAAAAAATATGGGATAAAATCATTCTAAGCTACGAAGGAGACTCTCAGGTAAAACGTGCTAAACTGCAAACACTTAGAATTCAATATGAAACTCTTAAGATGCAAAATGATAAAAGTATAGCCATTTACTTCTTACATATAGATGAGGTTGTTAATTGCATGAAGAATTTGGGAGAAGAGATAAAGGAAGTTACCTTAGTTGATAATGTTTTAACATCCTTGTCTGCTAAATTTGAATCAAAAGTATCTACCATAGAAGAAAAATAGGATCTACAGACTATTACTATGACAAAGCTTCACAGAATCTTAACTGATTTTGAGATGAGAAAAGGAGGCCCATCAGATATGAGAGAAGTCGCATTTAAAGCTTTAGCAAAAGGAGAAGAAGAACTTAATGAATCAGGACATATTTCAGAAGAAGAAGATGAAGTAAAATTTTGTCAAGAAGCTTCAACGAGGTTCCAAAAGATTTAGCGGTAAACTACCCTTCAAATGTTTTTCCTGTGGTAGATTCAGTGATTATGCTGCCAAATGTCCTCATAAATATAAATATGATAAAGGAAAGGAATCTGCAAAATGGAATAGAAAACAAAGAGTAAGTAAAAAGACTTAATATACTCATGAAGATAGCAATGGATTATCAAATAGTGATGAAGATGAAAATAGTAATCACTATAGACTTCTAATGGCTTATGAAGATGATAAATTTTTGGATGCTTTAGAAGAATATGACCTTCATGAAGAAATATCTAAACTCAAGATCTGTTTAGAAGAAAAGAATATGATTATAGATACCTTGACTATCAACTTGCTGAAAGAGAAAAACACAATGAAAAACTAGAATGTGAAATTGTGGGTCTAAGAAAGGATCTTGAGAAAACAAAATCTCTCAATCTTAGATTTGCTAAAGGATCAAAAACCTTAAATGAAATTATCAAAGTGAAACATTCTCCTCAGATAAAGACAGGTCTTGGATAAACTGAAGAAGCACCTCAATCACAAAAGTTGTCAACCTCCACTAAAAGCTATCTTGATGCAGTAAAGAATAGTGAACAGTATGACAATCGTCCACAAAGGCATAAAGCAGATCACTAGGCAAATCAGGCTCAATTTGCTTCAAGGATGAACATAAGTCACAACCAACCTCAAGTAAATCATACTCAATTTTCTTCAAAGATGAATAGAAGCTACAATCACTAGGTCAATAGATTCGATAATCGCAGGAACTTCTTCAATGGTCAATGCTTGTCATGTAATAGTTTTGGACACAAAGCTGCTCAATGTGTTCTGTACAAAATCATCATGACTAGAGAAGCATGAAATCAAAGGAATGTGACGGGGATCAAGAAAAGTTCCTATAATAGCTTTTCTCTTCTTGAAAATGAAATAGAATGCTCAATCCGTAACAACTTTAGCCACGAAGAATCTGAATGCAGGAGTAAATTTCAGCAAATATCTCAAAAGGAGCAAACTCCATTAAATCAAAAAATATGGAGAAAGAAAGAGCCACAAACAAAAATATGTGGTATAGACTTGTATGCAGAAGGATAAGAAAAGCATTGGTACATCGACAGTGGATGCTCAAAACACATGACAAGTGAAAAAGAAAAACTACACGCATATAATGCCTTAGAAAAGGAAAAGAATGTGTCATTTGGAAACGACAGTCCTACTGCCATAAAAGGTAAAGGCTCTATTTTATTGAAAGAAAAAGTTAAAGATGGGAATGTTATGTATGTTGATGGTCTAAAGCATAACTTGTTGAGTGTCAGTCAAATGTGTGATCAAGGAAATGAAGTGGTGTTTCAATCAAACAGATGTGTTGTTCATGAGCTTGATATAGGAGAAACCATGATCAAAGGTACAATAACTCCAAACAACTTATACATACGCAAGGGAGGACAACAACAGTGCAATCTGAGAAAAAATGATGAAAACTAGCTATGGCACAGAAGATTGGGACATCTAAGCTTTTCTCAAATAAGAAAAGCGTGCATATTCCAGGTTGTCCGTGATCTTCTAGATATCAGCATTCTTGAAAATATGATATGCAAATCATGTCAATTTGGTAAGCAAACCAGATCTCACTTCACTGAAAAGGAAGGGTCAGCTAGTAAGCCTCTTGAACTTGTTCATACTGATTATGTGGATCATCAAGGAAAATTTCACCTCATGGAGAAGAATACTTTATATTGTTCATTGATGATTTTTATAGAATGTTTTGGATAGGTCTTCTAAAGCATAAAGATGAAGCATTTGAAAATTTCAAAGCCTTCAAAGCTTTGCTTGAAAATGAATCAAATTGCAAAATCAAAAGCCTGAGATCTAATCAAGGAGGGGAATTTACCTCAGATGAATATGTTGTGAACAACATGGAATAAAAGGGAATTTCTCCACTGCAAGGAATCCTCAGCAAAATGGAGTGGTAGAAAGAATGAACAGAACTATTCAACAAATGGCTCGAGCTATGCTAGATGAATCTGGAACTCCTGCAACCTTCTAGGGTGAATTTGCATTCACCGTCATCACTATTCTCATCCAAGCAAATTTTCAGGTAAACAACACTCAAACTCCACATGAACTTTGGTATGGTAAGACTCCTACTGTAAAATACTTCAAAGTTTTTGGGAGAAATTGTTACATCAAAAGGAGAGATGAAAAACTTGGTAAGTTTGAACCCAGAGTAGATGAAGTTATTCTTCTTTGCTACTCTTCCTGAAGTAAAGGATATAAATGTTATAATAAAAGACTTGGGAAAATTATTGAAAGTATTAATGTTGTGGTTAATGAGGCATACAAAAATCAAAAACAGATAAAAACTGAAGATTATGACAATGAAGAAGATGATGATCATTTTCCCACATCAAATCACACTGATTCTGAAGAAGAAACCAATGAAGCACCAGAAGAAGAGATGAAGGTAGAAGAAAAGACTCCATCTAGGTATGTTCAAAAAAATCATCTAGAAACTCAAATTTTAGGGGGGAAAGGGGCAGGTGTGTAGAAAAGAAGAACTATTACAAAATCCTCAAGCTATCTAGCATTACTATCTTCCACCCAACCCCAAAATGTAAATGAAGCATGCAAAGAGGAATGTTGAGTCAAGACCATGAATGAAGAACTTGAGCAAATTGAAAAGAATAATACTTGGGAATTAGTTCCTAGACCTCATGATAAGAATATCATAGGAACTAAATGGATATTCAAAAACAAGTTGAATGAAAATGGAGAAGTTATTAGAAACAAGACTAGACTTGTTTGTAAAGGATATGTTCAACAAGAAGGTATAGATTTTGAAGAAACTTTTGCACCTATTGCTAGATTTGAAGCCATAGGGATGTTTCTTCCTCTTTCTATTTTTTAGAAATTTAAAGTATACCAAATGGATGTAAAATCTACCTTTCTTAATGGAGACTTATAAGAAGAAGTCTATATTGAACAACCTGAAGGATTCATTCTTGGAAATGATTCAAAACTTGTATGCAGACTCAGAAAGAATCTTTATGGTCTAAAACAGGCTCGAAGGGCCTGGTATTACTGTCTTGACAAATATCTCCACCAACAGGGTTTTTCAAAGGGGTCAGCATATAACAATCTATATACAAAGATTGACACTAAAAAATTGCTAATAATTGTTGTTTATGTTGATGATATCATTTTTGGTAGCAATGAAGAATCCATGAGTCAAAATTTTGCTTCAGTAATGTAGTAAGAATTTGAAATGTCCTTGCTTGGTGAGCTTACCTATTTTCTTGGTCTACAAGTTCAACAAAACAAAGATGGTATTTTTCTCTCACAAACCAAATATCTCAAACAGATCTTGAAAAAGTATGACATGGAAGATTCTAAACCAATATGTACCCAAATGGTAACAGGATGCAGTCTCAGCTCAAATGATAAATCAACAACAGCATATCGACCAACTTACAGATCCATGATTGGTAGTCTGCTTTATCTAACAGTTACTCGACCTTACATCATGCATGCAGTAGGAATAATTGGAAGATTCCAAGCAAATCCAAAGGAATCACATCTTCAGGTAGTCAAAAAGATTTACAAATATCTTCAAGGAACACATAACTTTGGTTTATGGTATCCTAGAGATACAGATCTTACACTTCATGCATATACATATGAAAATTGGGCAGGAAGTGTTGATGACATAAAAAGCCTAGTGGTGGTGCATTCTATATGGGTTCCAGGTAAGTGTCTTGGTTCAGCAAGAAACAAAGTTCAATTGGATTATCTATAGCTGAAGCAGAATACGTGGTTGCTGCATCTTTCTACACACAACTACTTTGGATGATGCAAACCTTGTAAGAAATTCAGATCACATGTACTCCAACCATATCCATTCTATGTAATAATACAAGTACCATCAGTTTTTCAAAGAATCCATTCATGCACTCCAAGACCAAGCACATACCCATCAAATATCATTTTCTATGTGAACAAAATGTCAAATTGGAGTATGTTCCCTCAAAATAATAGGTTGTTGATATATTCACTAAACCACTACCCAGAAAGACATTTGAATACCTCAGACAAAAGCTGTGAGTAGTTGTTGCATCATCCTACAATTAAATCCTATTTTTCAGAGAAAGGTGGTTATATGCAGTTTCATGAAGCGTAGTCACGTATATACGTGGGTTTTTGTGGGAACATTCATGTATATGTTGGTTTGAAGAAAAGAAGTGGGCCAAACTAAAGAAAAAGGGGTCTGCTATGGCTCTGTCAATTATCTGCTCTATTTGATGATGGTTACAATCTATTGATAACATGTGGAAATATATTGGTCCTCATAAAGTTGTTGATATCTCGATGTATATTTGATTGATGATGATGCTTTCATATCTCTTATTAACATATGCAATGACCAGATCTGACAGTGAACAGGTGGAACAGGTTTAGGGGGAGAACATTGTATGCTTCTAATAAAGCATTGTTGGCATTGTGACTAGAATTCTTTGGTACCTAATGAGTTCTTACTTTATGATGATAGGTTGATACCCACATATGTTGATTATCATGGTTGATGATGTGGGATGTTCCCTAGTGATGATATAATGAAGGTTCTTGTGGAAAGATCATGCAGTTCTTGATAAATATGTCTATGGTGTTTTCACATACATATGATATGATTTTGTGCTACCGCTTGGAGATATGACCTATGCTTAGTTTATTCATGGAAGGTTATGATAAGGGAATGAAGTAAGTTGATCTTGATGAGATCAAGAGGGTGAGTTGATATATGCCAACATACTTTGTCACAAGTTGATAATATTTTAGGAACTAATGATGCACATATACTAGTTGTTGGTCTGGATATTGTTGACAAATGCTGCTAATGGTGTAGGTCATATGATAGTTGCTGATGACTATCATGGTCTCGTTTAAGATATTTGGTCTCTGTTACATATATCATGTATATCATTTAACGTAAAGGTCATGAAAAGGCCTAATTTGTAACCCCACTATGCATGGGATGAATGATGTAATGCTTCTTGTTTTTGTCATGTGTAAAAAATTGGTATATCCCCACTTGATTGGGTGGATGAGTCAAATTTGGTATATCCCCACTTGGTTGGGAGATGGATGTATGTATGAGTCATTGGTGATAGGAAGGTCATTGGTGATGTATGTATAGAGTCATGTTATTCTTTTAGAACATATTTTTGCAGGCTTTTCTTATGCTCAGGGGGAGCATGGTCTCGATCATGGGAGCTCAATCAACACACTTCAGCATATCAAAGAATTAAACATGTACTCAGGGGAGAGTGACTTGGTGTGGTTGTTGCCATCAAGTCCAAAGGGGGAGATTGTTGGCATTATGATATAGGTATTGTCTTTGATGGAAACTCACTCATATGAAAGATCACAGTATAATCAGGTAAACAACAATGAATTATAGATCAATCTTCATAGAATGAAGAAAGAGAGGTATACACAGGTTCACCATTGACCTAGCTACATATACATGCAGGTTCACTGTATACAAGTCGCTTATACGTACACACGCACTTCCACAAAAGGAAAAACATGTATCGCTTGGAAAACTAAGTTTTTGGTCTGAGATATTTGGTCCATGGTATTGGTCCAAGGTATCTGGTCCGAGGTATTGACCCTAGGTATTTTGTCCAAGGTATTGGTCCTAAGTGGTTTTGGTCCATGGTATTGAGAAAGGCCTAAAACTATAAAAGGAGGAGAAGATTGTCAAGCTATAAAAAGGGTCTCTTTCACCTCTAATTACCTCACATTAATATGTCAGTCCGGGAATGTCTTGTTATTTCAAAGAGTGTCTCAGTCTGAGGCTATCATTTTCCAGAGTAATGCTAGTAGCACAGTGTTCGAAAATACAAGAGTAAAAAGATGCTTGTTTACAACTAACTACTTCAAGAGATTAAACCACACATTCAGAAAACTAAGCAATTTATCAGTCAAGGGTTTAGTAGCAATAACTCATCCCTTTGTAAATTGATGGAAAAGGAAACCTGTTACGAAACCAGCTCACAAAAATATAGAAAAGAGAGATCCACGCCTTAGAATTCAACCTCTTCGAGGGGGCAACCTCCTTTACATTACATAAATGAACAATTCTTGGATGATACAAATGAAAAAACCTCCTTTCTATATA
>APFE030647238.1:0-13751 GCA_000404065.3 Pinus taeda
GATGTGCATGTAAGCTGGTAGATCAAGGTCAAAAGAATTTTCACCAATCTTCTCAAGTATCTTGAAGGGTCCATACCTGATAGGCTTTAGCTTCTTACCTTCACCTTGCATCTTGTCCTTGCTGATATACAACCAGACTTGGTCACCAACTTGGAAACTATGATCCATTCAATGCTTGTCATGCCCTGCCTTGTATTTGGCTTGGCTGTTTTCCAGCTGTTCCTGTACTGCCTGGTGGATCTCTTAGATCTGTTCAATGAAACAAGTTGCCCTATCCACATCATTGTGTCCATCAACTGTGGTATCTTTACCAAAGAAAAAATCCAAAGGAGACCTTAGGGTGAAACCAAAACAGGTCTCAAAGAGAGATCTCTATGTAGAAGAATGTTTTGCTCTATTTTAAACATGCTGCACATAACACAAATGTTCATCCCAAAGCTTAGGATGCTTGCTGCAATATCCTGAGAGCAACGGGTTCACCATCCTATTGATTACTTCTATTTGGCCATCAGTTTGTGGATGAAAAGTTGTGCTTTTCTTGAGTTTGGTGTCCATCAGTTCCCACAGACTTGACCAAAACTTCCCCAAAAATTGGGTGTCTCGATCAAATACAATGGAAGTGGGTAATCCAAAATGAACCCATACATGTTCAAAAAACAATTTTGTAGTTTGTTCAGCTGTAATTTGTTTATTACAAGGTATCAAAATACACATTTTTCTGAACCTATCCACAACAACATATAGATAATTGTGACCTTTCCTAGATTTAGGCAGTCCTCCAACAAAATCCATGGAAACATTTTCCCAAGGGTGAGAAGGAATTGGTAATGGAGTGTACAATCCAAGTTTTCTGTTGTTGGGCTTGCTTTTAGCACACATAGTACACCCTCTTACATATCTAGAAACTATCTCGTTCATTTTTGGCCAATAGCAAAATCTTTGCAGCTGTGAAACTGTTTTACTTACCCCAAAGTGACCTGTTATCAGAGAAGTGTGTGCTTCTCTAATTATCTTGACTCTTTCAGTTTGTGGAATGCATAACTTCCCACAATGGTATAAGAGTCGGTCCTTTATATGATAATCCAGTTCTTCTACTCGTTTTCCTTGACTTAAAGCTGCATATACATCTTTAAAGTCCATATCTTGAGCATATTGTTCAATGTAACTTTCATGTAGCACAGAATTATGCTTAAGTATAGTAGATGCATTTATAATAGGTCTAGATAACATGTTTGCAACTTTATTGTGTATTTCCTTTTTATATCTAATGACTAAATGAAACTGTTGTAGAAAACCCATCCATCTATAGTGCCTTGATTGCTGCAACTTAGTTTAGGAGTGTAGATATTGAAGTGGTTGATGATCAATATGTATTACTATCTCTTTTCCCATTAAATAATGTTTCCACTTTTTCACACACTGAACTAATGCATACAATTCTTTATCATATGTAGGATAGTTAACTATTGCAGGATTAAATGTCTTAGAATGATAACATATGGATTTACCATGCTGTGTCAACACTGCTCCCATGGCATAGTCACTGGCATCTGTTTGGATCTCAAATGGTCTTTGAAGATCAGGTAGTGCTAGTACAGGTGTTGTACTAATCTTTTCTTTCAAGGTGTCGAAGGCTTTTTTCTATTTGCCTCCCCACTAAAACACCTTGCTCAATCCCGTTAAAGCATGTAAGGGAGTTGTAATTAAGGAAAAGTTAGAAATGAACTTCCTTCAATATTTTGCTGCTCCTAAGAAGCTTCTAACTTTTGTAGCAGGTTTGGGTTTAGGCGAGTTTACAATGACTGCCACCTTAGAGGGATCTATCTTCAATTCACCACCCCCTACTATATGACCCAAATAATCCAGAGACGTTTTGCCAAATTCACATTTTGAGAGTTTAACATGGATTTTTTCTCTTTTCAAAACTTCTAGTGTCTGCTTAACATGCTTTAAGTGTTCTTCCCACGTTTTGCTAAAAATCATAATGTCATCCAGATACACAATAACAAAATCATCAAGAAAAGGTCTGAGTACATCATTCATTAATCTCATGAAGTAGTAGGAGCATTAGTTAAGCAAAAAGGCATATCCAGCCACTCATACAATCCCTGCTTTGTTTTTAAAGTAGTCTTCCATGCATCTTGTTCTACAACTCTGACCTGATGGTATCCACTATGCAAGTCTAGCTTGGAGAAATAAACAGCTTCTTTCAGTTGATCTAAAAAATCATCTATGCGAGGAAGGGGATAATGATTTTTGATTGTTATCTTATTCAGTGCTCGGTAATCAATGCCCATTCTCCATGAGCCATCTTTTTTTCTCACCAAAATGATTGGTGACCCACATGGTGATGTGCTAGGTCTGATGAACCCTTTCTCGAGCAACTCTTGCACCTGCTTTTTGATTTCAACATTCTCTAAAGCGGATAACCTATACATTCCAATGTTAGGCAATGGAGCATCCTACTGCAAAATAATATCATGTACTATTTCCTTCTTGGGTGGCAGACCTTTAGGTTCTTGAAACAATATATCATACTCTGAAACAACTTTTTCTAAATCAGTGTGATGTTTAGCATTACAGCCCTCAAATACATTGGTTTTATCAGGTTTCTTTTCCTTTACAACCATTAGGAAGAATTGTTCACATGAATTTATCATTCTTTTCATCTGCCCTGAGTTTATGAGAGTATAATTATTCTTGAGCTTATGAGCTCTTACAAAGTATTCGATTCCATCTTTTAACAAGTAGATAACTTGTTCTCAGCTCTAATAGAAAATAGCTATTCCTATCATACAACAGGACTTCCTAAAACAATTTCCCACATATATCCAAAACGCGAATTACATGTCTAACTCAAACCATCATCTACAAACTGCTCGACACCAAAAAGAAACTTGTGTTTGCAACTGTCTAGTAACTGTAGTCTTTATCGCTTATCATCTTAAAAACCACCTACATGGGTATCGGTTTCTTGTGCAGGTGTAGCTTGCTAAATCCAACTATCTTTACAATTGCTTCCAGAAATTCAAACATTAATTGTGAGCACTACAAACAAAGTATCAATATTTTGAATGTTTGGAAATAACTCAAATATGGAAAAGCTCATGTCTTTTTCTCTCATTTTCTTCATCAATAGTAGATTGTGCAAAATTACTAGTAGATGCTTTAGAATTCTTACCTCTTATACCTGTGGCTGCAATGGTTGTCTCATCTCCCGAGTCTGACCCCAAATCTTTCTGAATAGATGCAATAGTCTTCTTCTTCTTGCCCTAAAACTTCCTAGGTCTCAACTCTGGATGCATAATCCAACAATGCTCGTCATCATGCCCATCCTTTTTATAGTGAGTGCATGAAGCCTTGCTTTTTTGTGTAGTGTTAGCCTTCCTTGCTTTCCACTTCTGCTTCCTTTTCTCCTTACTCTTGCTTGTAGTGGGTTGGGATGATCCCCCAACTTTTGGACTTACATTCTTTCCTCTAGCTTCTATATGAGTAGCTTGTACAAATACCTCATCTATAGTAGTGGGATTAATCATGAGGATAGTATGCCTCATGCAGCTGTGTAGACCACCAATGTACTTCAACATAATCTCAGGTGAGTCTAATGAGATTCCTAGAATCAATGCTCTCTTTCTAAATTCTTGAGTGTACCCTTGCACACTTTTCCCTTTCAACTGTTTAAGAGTTTGCCAACTCATCATGGCTTGTTGCATGCAGACCAATGGATAGAACTGACTTTTGATTGTAGAAACAAATTCACTCTAGACAGAGATGGTCTTACCATGTCTTTTCATGTCAGCTTGGGTTTTTCCTTCCCACCAAACCAAGGCAGTGCCTCCAAGGCATAAGCTTTCTAGTTGAATCTTGCTCTTGTCTGAGTTGATATTCTGCACTCTACAATAAACATCAATTTGTCTAATCTAATTGTCCAGCTTTTCTGCATTCAACTCTCCATCATATATAGGTAGATTAAATTTAACATCTAGTATGATCAAAGATTCTTTCTTTTTAGGGCTATTAGGAGGTGTGAGAAAACTTTCCTCTTTCCCTTTGCATTTTGAGTGGTAATGGGAATGCGACTCATCTTCTCCTTTGTCTTGCTTAGAGACTGGTGAATCTTCATCCTTATGTTTTCTAAAGTTCCTATACATTTTCTACCATGGACTTTATGGCTAGGAAACTATCTATGAATTGAGGGAGGGTCTGGCCCCATAGAACCTTCCTCTGGCATTGTCTTCCAAGGATAGACTCTCCCAATTTCAGGATTAGTTTCGACCAACTCTCCTTCTCCTAATTTGAGCTTTGATCTAGTTAGCATTCAACAACTAAACCAATACAAGCTTGTCTAACCTTAATAGCCTAAAGCTCTGATACCACTTGATCTGCAAATCACTTTTGAGTGACCTCATTTAATCAATTAATAGATGAGGTATTATAGACTCATGTGCTGGTGTGCGTGTCTATGTTATTTTAGGCAACGGGTCGATTAGATTGCAAAATACACGGACATTTGAAGAATGGAAAAATAGTAAGAGGAACACAGTAAGCAAGTACAAGAACACAACATATTTAATAAGGAGTTCAGCCTATTCTCCAGGGCTATGTCTTCGGTCCAGCTTTCAGTGGTGGCCTTCTTTTATTGTGTCTTTGAAGTAGAGGTTTACAATGAGGAGCTCAATCTAAGTCTCCTGAAACAGAGTATGCTCGATAGGGTGGTTCTTGGATCCCCCAAGCCACTAGAATACATAGACTCTTTTCCTTTCCAAGTGTTGACCTTTCTGGTCTTTAATGGGGGAAGCCCAATGTGGTGCTCAATTCTTGACAGATCTTCTCAGGGATTGTTTGAACCTATCAAGCTTTCTGTCTACTTGATGCCACCTTATGTTGCAGGTCATCTTGGCCTTCTGTCTTTCTACTTCTTGCTTCACTGTCTCTTATTTTCTCTGTCTTCATTCTCTTCTCCTCTCGGCGTCCTTTGTTCTTCGTCTGTTCAAGGCTTAAACGACTATTCGATTCCCCTTCCACCCCTTCAGTTCGCCTGCTGTTGTTCGTTTGGAGTTCCTTGCCTCTATGTCATCGCCATTGTCCATAGCGAAGTGGCCACTTGTCCTCTCAAGAACTGTGCTAGCTCTTGCTTGATGGTTCAGAAATTCAGTTACACTGTGGAATGACTCATCCACCAACTCAACGGTCAAATCGAATTTCAAAATTTATGTGCCATGGCTTAATTCCCCTGTCAAATTTGGTTCCTCCATTGGGCACGATCTCTGCTGTTAGATCTAGAACCCCCAGATCCTACGACATTTGCTCATTTCACATGGTTGACTTGCTCAACCGTTAGCATGCAATGAGAGGCGGTTTTCTCTGTCATCTGCCTGCCACATGTCATGCACTGAATGGAATCACTCGTTTTTCTCCAAATCCGCTTATCGCCCAAGGATGCCCCCGATATACTGTTGGTTTTGGAGCGCGGGTCCTGCCTTTCGCCTTAGCACCTTCCCCATGGTTTCCAAGCTTCCATGCAACTGAGCACTTTGGGGCCTTTCCTTCTCGAGGGGTTTTGCACAGCGATGTGTGATTAGCGCTAATTGCGCATTAGAAATGGCCTTCATTTCCCAATCTGAGCTTCCCAAGTGCCAATTTTGCCTCTTGCACGAACTCCATAGACCTCGGTCAGCGCACTTTGACCGAGGTCCTTGTTGTTCCTTGTTGGCTACAATCTTCCACTATCTAGAGGTCTTCCTGATCGCTCTATGTTCATAAATTTGAAGTCTGTCCTGTCTTAATACAGTCATGCTTCTTTGATAATCTTCATGGATCCAATTCGGATCACCTTAGCTTCCACCTTTATCTTTACTTTGTATGTACTCTAGATCAGTTGCCACATCAGACAAACACCCAATGCATTCTCCTCAACCATGTGCACATACACATTGTGTGCATCACACACATACAACAACCAACTTCATAAAACACCATTCAATACATGCATCTAAACTAGTGCCATATGTACCACATGTACACAATATGACTTGTACACTACAACCACCTATAAAATGTGTGCACAACATCACATGTACATGGCACCACCTGCACAACATGTACACTACACCATTATACAACATGTACAGAATACCAAATGTACATAGCATCACATGCATGACATGTGCACGACACCACATGTACATAGCATCACATTCACAACATGTACACAACACCATGTGCACACAACACCATGTGCACACAACACCAGATGTACAACATATACACAACACCACATGCTCACAACACCACTTGTACAATCATGCACACAACCCCATATGTACATAGCACCATATGTACAACATGCATAAAACACCATATGTACATAACACTACATATCCAACACGTACATAGCATCATTTGTACAGATCACTACATATCCAACATGTCCACAACCCCATATGCACAAAACCACATATCCATCATGTACATAGCACCATCTATACTCATCACTACATATACAATATTCGTACAACACTATATGTACCCTCTTGTACATAACATTGCATGAACAACGTGTACATAAGCTATGTATACACAACACCGCATGCGCACAACATCATAGATGCAACATGTACAACATATACAACATATGCACAACAATAGTGCCTCACATTCAAAAGCACACTGCCTCTACCAAGAAACCTTGCTCCTACTGTCTTATCTATGCTTGTCCCAGCATTTTTCAAACCACACTGCTTTTATTTTTCCATTGTATACCTCAGTATAACTTGTCCATAACATAGGCATAATACAAGTATATGATATTAATTCATAACCACATGATACTGACCTCTTATATTTTTCATCATTACTCTTCCCACTTGATTCCTCATGAACCATGAACCTCTTCATACCATTCACTTGCATAAGAAATCATTCATCCATAAGAACTATTCCTCACAATCTTGTCTGACAATGACATAGATACATGGATACATACATAAATATATAAATTTTATCATAAAAAAATCATCATCATGTCAGACAATGACATACATTCATACATACATGTATACATATATAAATATCAACATAATCATGAGCATAACATAATTACCAAATAACATAAGGTTTAGGTTAAGATAACTTCCTTATTTGTGCACAACATTGAGAAAAATTGTTCGCAACACAGCCAAGGCATTCAATATCTCAGATCCATTTACTTTATCTTTTATGGATACATTTCTAATGTTTTCCGTGCCATCATCAATTTAACACAATGGACCCACAATAGGGGACTTTTGAGGTCTAAAATGGGCCTCCTAAGGAAATTATAAAATAATAGTGGAAATAATAAAATAAGATTAGATTACATCATCAAATTTTAGAGGGAAAAAAAGAAAAAAACTATTTTTTCAACTCGTATTTTCAACTTATGTCCCTATGGGTTTACTCAAATTTCAAGTGGAAACACTAGTTGGATGCAGAATTTGATTCTTCATCCAAGGAGTACCCATGTTTCATACTTTTGATGGAACCCACTACACAAAAAATCAGAAATACAACAAAAATGTGATTGTAATAACATTTTTTCATGTATTTATCATTTTTCATGTAGCGAGGTCCATCAAAAGTATGAAGCATGGGTACTTCTTGGATGATGAATTATATTTTTCATCCAATGAATACTCCCTCTCGAAAATAGAGTAAAAACTTAGGGAGATGTATTGAAAATATGAGTTGAAAAAGGTAGTTTTATTATTTTATTATTTTTTTTACTTTTTTACTTCAAAGATGGTGAATCATACCCCATGGTTGACATCATCATCTTGAATCTCATTGGTTCTTATAAAATTTTACCTTGGTTGTACATTTTTCATAGGAGGCCCATTTTAGACCTCAAAATTCTCCAAATGACCAATCTAACCAATTGTCATAGTCTTACCTTCTGCTATGATTACTCATGCATAGAGCTTCATTTGATTCTTCTTTACGTGTCAAGTGCCCCACAACTATCCTTGAGGTCCATTAACTTTCCTCTTTCCCAACCAATTCCCAAGACTCAAAAAAATAAAAAGAAAGAATGGAAACAACAACAAGAAGACCATGAAAACCAAAAGAAATACAACACCACAAGTGGCATAATTATGCACTAGACACACATAAATTCACAAATCAAATGCAACAATCACAAAAGACCAAAAGCACAAGACTAACAACAAACACCATCACTCAATCCCCATGGTTCCCAGTGCTTCCAAAGCAAAACTCAACATGAGCCTTCTTCAAGGTTCATGGAAATCTCTCTTACCATGTAACTCCCTACATTATACTACCATAAACACATATTTCCTCTTTCACAACTAATTCCCAAGACTAAAAAAATAAAAAGCAAGAACAAAAACAACAAGAAGAAGACCATGAAAACTGAAATCAATACGACACCACAACAAAATGGCATAGTTATGCACCAGACACACATGAAATCACAAATCAAGTGAAACAATTACAAAAGACCAAAAGAACAAGACTAACAACAAACATCATCACTCAATCCCCATGGTTCCCAGTGCTTGCAAAGGAAAGCTCAGCTTGAGCCTTCTTCAAGGTTCATGGCAATATCTCTTGCCATGCAACTCCCTGCATTATACTTCCATAAACACATAATGTTAGTGCATAAATAAACATAACAATACATCAGTTACCTTATCTTGTCGTGCCAAGCTTTCTGCCTTGCAAATGAACACATCCACACCATCTCTCAAGGGACTCCAATTATCTTGATAGATCCACCTATAGCTAGAGACTAGCTAATATACCTGTAAAGTATATGTTCATGAATCTAGAAAATATCCATATAATTTGAACAAAATCAAGGTTAAGAAGACTCCCTGTATGCAGAGCACTCAATTGTTTGGAATTAGGGTTTCCAAACCTAGCCAAAGAAATTCTTTCACAATTCCTTTATTTTACCTTTTTCCTTGCTGCAATCGAGGCTTACTATGTACTTTTGCATCACCCAACTGTTAGTTATAAATCAATTATTGCCTTTTCATGCTAATACCAAGCATGTTTCCTACAACTTCTCACACATGTTCCACATATCAAGACAATCATATCTATCAATTCGAAATCAAACTTTACCAAGACTAACAATGATGTCATAATCCATAGTCAACTCATAGTCATCAGTCATAATACATAATAATACAACTATCACCTATCATACTCAAGTACATGTCAACTATCTCAACTCATATGTATTAGCACAATCATCTTAAAACAAG
Source organism: Pinus taeda (assembly GCA_000404065.3). NCBI lineage: Eukaryota > Viridiplantae > Streptophyta > Pinopsida > Pinales > Pinaceae > Pinus > Pinus taeda. The sequence goes on from APFE030647238.1 coordinate 9,273, forward strand.
ATCATTTGAACACATATTAATATTATGAAATTCATCAAACATTCAACCAACTTGCAACATACCATGTTGAATAAATCAGCTAGACAACATAATCAAACAGTCAAGCACCAAATATACAACATAAGCAAACTCGTACCTTATTGTGTCTCAGGGGAGGCTATCATATCTTCACAATCAATCTCGTTAGCATGATATAACTTCAAAACATATCAAATCAAACATAAATAAGATCATGATATCTAGAATAGTCACTAGCTAACACGTTTACATCATAACTCATACACAATTATCATTCACACATATGCAAAGTCAATCTAGATTAATACAATACCATATCACAAATATGTTGGCTCATACCTGAATATCTTAACCATAACCATATGCATAGGCCAATCCAATTTATCATTATACATATAACAACAAGGTATAAATGGTATAACCCTAATCATGAAGCTACCTATCATTCTCATCAACAACATATAACATAATAATCTAGTTATCTAATTTAAAACAACAATAGAAATGCATACAATTGTAGGTTACTATCATTCTTGACTATCCGACACATGTGCATGTGACTATACTAATCCACTATCATCTATAATGTATGTAACCATCACATCAAAAGACATATACATAAACCTAATTATGTAGACATAGTGCATATAACAATCATTGACTTACATACTGGAATGCCAAACATACAATACATATATGACGATCTGATCTTACCCCAAAGTCCAATGCTGCAACCTCATTATGTTGCTCTCCATCTCTTGCTCTATCTCAACCAATACATTAGCATCATAACATATCAATATCATCTTGATGACCTAAATTGCATACCGTGACTTCACAAGGCATGTTTTACCTACTATTCATGCATAACTATAACGAATACCATACATGCATGACCAGAACCATTACTCCATTGTACACATTGCCTCATGCAACTATCAACCTGCATAAAAAATGCTTAATCAACTACACATACGCATAACCACATGTAGTCTAGCATAAGAAAATAATAAAATAACCATGAATTCAACCCAACATACAAGGATGTAATCAAGCTAAATATTATACTCAAGTAATCAATCATATACTCATGACGATGCATTCCATAAAATCAACATCAAGTTCCTCATGACAACCCTACTACAACCATGATCAACATTATGTAATGTAACAAGCACACATAATGTAAGTGTAAGATACACACATGCAACTAACATGCATGCATGACCAATACATTCACCCAAGTAGAGCGCAACCATGCTTTGCTACCACTTTTTGGTATCAGATATGAACCAAAGAGAGTGCAACCCACTCTGATACCAATCTGTAACATCCCCTCCCAGGTTTTCCCAAAGTAACCATGCCATTTTGGGTAAACATGAGAAGAGAGGCTACTATGATTAGATTCAACCTCCTATGCGACCTTAAGGAAGTGGAATCAATGAAATATCACACACAGTCATCCAACATCATCATTAGAACCCTCAGGAGAAAATTTAGTCAGTTAGATAGCCTGTCTATGGGTCCCACTGCTATTCTATAGCTCTTAGGCCATAGTTGCTCTCATGCTATGGGAAAGGGAGCAACCAAAAACCCAAAGTTTCTCACACAAGCCTACCTTCCACTAACAGTGGTCCAAAATTTCTAGTTTTGTGATAGAAACCCTGGTATCTAAGCCACTTTTCTAGCCCATAATCCTTACCTCTGCCTAGAACTTTTTGTAACTTTTAGAATTCATTAAAGACATGGTAACAATGTTGATAAATAAAAATCATCCTTAGGGCTAGGCCTGAGCATCCTCAACTAGGACTTACATTCTGTCAAACACTTGGCATCAATGCAACCTACAAGTCTAGGACACGAGACAGAGCATAAACGACTGAAACAACTTATGAAACATAACCAAAAGGATCACCTCCTTCTCCATTGACCTAATACAACATCAATCAGGTCTTCCATCCATCCATTTAATAATTACGAGTAAATACATGAAATAACCATGACATGAACCAGTCATCATGCTTATGACCAACATTAAGCCATTTAAATATCAGAGATATGACAACCATTAAATCCACATATAAATCAATGCAAAGGTAAGAGAACTTAGATTTTAATAATCATAGGCAAATCCGACCAGGTTTTGGACTTCCACATACCACCTGACCATAGACATGGCTGAACCAAATCTCTTTTTCATTCAGTCAACCCTGTGCCATATTCTAAGCACGAATACGGGATCTCATAGAAAAACCAAGGGAATCGAGAGGTTAAGCCACCTCCACCCTAACCAAACCATGATCACACCAAAACGAGTGCTCCCATCACAACCAAACCAAGATTGGAATGCCATCTGGGCTCCATCACTATCCTTGAGGAATTTTTTGTCTCCCTGTCTCTCAAGCTTTACCACATTCCAAACCCGGATCACTAGGCCTTGAATTGATACTTCTCCCTCAGGATTTACCTTGTATCCCACCAAAACTGGTTAAGGGATTCCTAGGCCTTTGGGAATGAACCTTGAGACCACCTCCGCCCCGAATTCTGATACCCATCCAGAAATTCCAAAGCTCAAAAACCAAAATAACATACCATGGAATCTGGAAAAAGGTAAGGCTAGACTCAAAACCACTATCATAACCCAGCAAGACCATATTACCGACATTAAGAGAACCATACACCAACATGCAAAGTGATGCCTATCCAAATGAGCTAGGAAATCACACATGAAAAATGTTACTTGCAAGAATTCCTACTGAAGCTCCTTGATCCTACTCTTCCTTCCTTAATTATCCTTTGCTTGCTTTTCCTTCCTTGATCCAAAGCTAGAGTTCTCCAAGAAAACTCTAAGCGACCAAGAGTAGAGAGGGAGAGAACAATGAGAGAGCTCCAAACTTTCACTAACTAAGAGCTAAACATTGACTAAAAAACTTGCCAGCTGAACCTCATAAGCTTTTTCATCAATGAGGCCTCTAATTTATTAATTTTCCATTATTTTCCTTCATTCTCCTCCTCACATGCAACCTGTGACCTTTTACCTTCCTTTTCTCCTAATTTCCTTTATTTTCATAAATATATGTGCCAAAAATGCAATTTTTCCTTTTAATGCCTTTGCCTTTGACTTTACCAATTTCCTTAGCCAAAACACACATTCAGTGATGCCCACTAGGATATCTTTACCCAACATTCAGCTTGGAATACGTTTCCTTGACCAGTGGGCTTATTTTTCCTTTGTTTACTTTTGTTACATGAAATTTTCACCAGGGCTATTACATCTCCCCACTGTAAACTAGTTGTTCCTACTTATTGTTTAGGTTCATATTAGGTTGAGCTGACATTTGTAGTTTCTTAGGTGGATTTTGATGAGGATTTTGTTGCTAAGGTTGAGGTGGAGAGAGTAAAGTAGGAGGTTTGGTGGTTTGAGGCCTCCAACCTGGTGAGTGGTTGCCCCATTGGGAAGCTTAGGGTGGATATGGATAAAAAGGACTCTTTATAGAATGAGGAGGATGTTGAGGAGCATAATACCAAGGAGGAGGTGTGGACTATGATGGATGAGTGGAAGGGTACCAAGGCTGGAAAGGTGCATTTTGATTTGAATTGTAGCAAGGATAATCGGCACCTGGCATGCCTTGTTGATATGGCCAAGGACCTGGGGTCTCCTTTGGTAAATGAAGCACAACTAATTTGAACCAACTTCTACCCCTCCTTGGTATACAACCTTTAGGCCTGGAAAAGAGGGACATTTATCTATTGCATGATTATCTTCACAAATCAAGCATACTTCTATGACATTTAGTGGACATTTATTCCTAGGATGTCTTTTAGTACATCTAGGGAAAAATATAGGTAGTGCCCTCTCTACTTCCTCTTGCCTTCTTTTGATTTTCATAGCATCCATCTGTAAGGAAAAGATATGCAACATTTCACTCTTAAAATATTCCAACATACTTCCTATCTCATGCTTGATGGTTGTTGTGGAGGGAGAGGGACTGACCAAGCTTTGGCTAGACCTACCCTTCTTCCTAGCATCCCTAGAGTGATTCTTCAATACATTTTTTATGTCATCATAAAGAAATTGGAAAATATATCCTCTATATAGCATGTTGAGGGTTTCCATTACATCCTCCCTGAAACATTGGAGAAGAACTAGCTTAAGTCACTCAAGCTAGTAAATCCATTGGAGAAGAACTAGCAAAACAGAGTTAGAATTTGTATTTTTCTTCATGAGTATGTTAATTATTGGATTTCTAATTTTCAAGCAAGTATGTGTAGACAAATTATGCATGCATATAGTTTATTGATATGATTAAGTGTGCAAGTAAAGTAGCATGATTTACTTCTGCATATAGATTAGCATGAGTCATTCAAGCTTTTTCTTCTCCAATGGATTTACTAGATTAGCATGAGTGACTCAAGCTAGTAAATCCATTGGAGAAGAACTAGCATGATTTCTTTTACTTT
>APFE030647242.1:0-28897 GCA_000404065.3 Pinus taeda
TTACTCTTCTGAGAAAAATTTGTGTCACTTGAATTCGGACGGTTTCCTTTGGAAGAGTAATGGGCTTATCCTTCTCTGGAATGGATGTGTGATTGGGTGGATTTTCGTGTCGCGGATTTTATATTGCAGGTTTGATAGCACGAAAACCGATGTTTCTGTGGGAGTTGGCAGGTTTTTACTCTTTAACGATGTAATATCCCTGGGGTAGCAATTGGATTTCCCTCTCAACCCATTTTCTCTGAGTAATACTGCAATATTGGTGTGTGGATCCTTAATGGATATGAAAGAAGCATCGTGTTTTTGTGCCTGTGTGTATTAATACAGTGCCTCTATTGATGAAGTCTTCCTAACATTACTAAGATTAATATTGATGATCAAGTGTTCCTTATTTCTTTTGGATTGTTAGTGGCAATTGCTTATTCTCGTTAAGTAAAGTTAGTTAGAAATATAAATATTGGAGTACACGACATTCGTAGAAATGGAAAGACAAAGATTGGAGGACATGACGTGGGTAGAAATTTAAAGAGCAGTGTATATGATATTCGTAGTTCATTTTTTAGCTAGATTACAGATGGTTTAGAATATTTTGATGGGTGGAGGGTGAGGAGAGGTTAAACGATTTTTTTTTTTTTATAATCCAATTTTATGATATTTTAAAAATGTGCAATCAACATAAATTTAATAATTTAGAGATTAACAATTTAGAGAAAGGTTTGGAAGTGTTGTAGAACTCGTGGTGGATTGGAGGAGGTGTGGGAGCTAGTGTTGGAGCTATTAGTGTTATTGGTAGACGTTTGGTGGTTGAGGTAGCATTGGATTTGGTGGGGTTCACGAGGAGGAATAGGTGGTCAATTGTGATTTATTGGGTTGATGAGTTATTACTAATATATTGTATATTATATATGGAAATGTATATATTGTTGTTAGAAAGTGTTATATATATATATATATAGTTTTTTGAAAATTTAATATGGATTTTTTGAAATCACAAATTTTAGTTTATGTAAAACATAACTATTGATGTAAAAAAAGTCTTTTACAAAAACATTCTTTAAGAATCAAATAATCACTTTCATTTCCTGAAATACACATAACTTCCACAAGTCCCCCAATGATATAAATGAATATTTATCTTGTACTATGAATATCATGAAATAGAATAGCATTTTAAAAGAGTATATAAAGCTAGACATTTGAGATTGGAAAGTATTCATCTAAGATTGCATGCTTGTAACGAGAACATAACACTGAAGAAGAGTCATTGCGAATTTGCAACCAATTAATGTAATTTGTATTTATTTAATTTTTTAAATATATTTTATAATTTATATTTTTTTTAAATTATATATATTTTTTATTATTTATTATTTAAATTATTTAAATAATTTGATGTAATTTCATATACCAAAAATTCCAAATAAAGTTTAGACAACAATTAAATCGTGTATGATATTTTTTATATAAATTCGTAATTTATTTTATAATTAAAATTATTTTATAAATAATAATATCTCGATGCTTTTCATTAAAGTAGGTTAACTAGCACAGCTACATTAATAAATGTAGTTGATATACACTCAAAGTGTATATTAATCACATTCATAATTACATTAGTAAATATATACGCCAAAAACATATATCAATCACATCCACAATCACATTAGTAAATATGGTTGATACAAACCAAAATTGTATAATTATAATTATAAATTATTATGATTATGATTATTAATTAATCTTAACTAATACTATTAATTAATTTAATAGTAAATTTAATTAAAACTTTAATAGCAATATTAATTAATTTAATATTAATAATAATTCATTTCTTTTCATAATTCATTAATTAAGTAATATAATAATAATTAACTAATTATTATTATTTTAGTTAATATGAATATTGTTAATAAATAATTTAATATAAACATTTTTCAATTAATTAGATTATTTCTTTATTTTTTTTCATTTCATTATAAATTATTTATTTAATAAATAAATTAAAAAATAATTCGGTAATTATTTATTAAATAATATAATAGTTAACTAATTATATTAGTTTATTGATATTGTTTTATAATATAAAATATTGTTTTTATTTATTTATTAATATTTGTTTTTATAATTTATATTAATTATTATTAATTAATTTAAACTTCAAGGATGTATATTTAACGCATGGACTAATATTAAAAACTTTATAGATAACATTATACCTTATAAATATGAAATTTTAGATCAATAGACACAAAGGATTGATTATTATAAACCTAAAGACATAATAAACTTAAAGGACTTATACTAAAAAACCAAGAGATTATAAAACCAAGGAATTAATATTAAACCCAAGGGTTCAATATTATAAATTCAAGGTATATAAACCCTAAGATAAATATTCTTAACCTAAGGGAATAATAAACCCAAGGGATTAATACTAAATCCCCAAGGGATTATAAACCTAAGGGACTAATATTAAAGCCAAAGCATAAATATTATAAACCAACAATATATAAACCTTAAGATAAATATTATAAATTCTAAAGTAAACATGGTTAACCATGGTTAATTTTCATATTTACACAATCTTTGTCATAATGCGACATTGGACTATGTTTGACCATGGATGACCACGATTGTCACAATGTGACATTGGACCAAGAGACAATCTTCGTCACAATGTGACCATTGATTTTTACCATGTTTGATCATGGTTAATTTACGTATTGAGATAATGTTTGACATAATGTGACATTAGAACATGTCTGACCATTGTTGATTTTCATATTGAGACAATCCTTGTCACACTGCGACATTAGTTGGTTTTAATATTGAGAAAATCATTGTAATAATGTGACGTTGGACCATGGTTGATCATGATTATAAATCCAATGGATTTATATTAAACCCAAATATTAATATTATAAACCCTATGAATAATATTATACCCTAGGAATATAAACCCTTAGATTAATAAACCCAATGAATTAATGTTAAAAACCCAAGGGATTATAAACCAGGATTAAACCCAATATTATAAACCCAAGATATCAAAGCACTAAGATAAATATTATAAACCCAAGGTATCAAAGCACTAACATAAATATTATAAACCCTAAAAGAAACATGACTCATCATGCTTTACTATCGTTGATTTTCATACTAAGACAATCTTTCTCACAGTGCAACATTAGACCAGGTTGACCATGATTGATTTTCATATTGAGGCAATATTTGGCACAATGTGACATTGGACCATCGTTGGCCTTGTTTGACCATGATTGTAAATGCAGGGGATTTATATTAAACCCTAGGATTAATATTATAAACTTTATGAATAATATTATACCCTAGGAATATGAACCCTTAGATCAATAAACCCAAGGGATTAACTCTAAAAATCAAAGGTATTATAAACCCAAGGGATAAATATTATAAAGCCAAGGTATATAAACCCTAAGATAAATATTATAAAACCTAAAATAAACATGGTTGAACATGGTTAACCATCATTAATTTTCAAATTGAGACAATCTTTGTTGTAAAGAGACATTGGACGATGGTTTATCATGAATTATTTTCATATAGAGACAATCTTTGTCACATTGTGAGGTTGTACCATGGTTGACCATGATTATACACCCAAAGGATTTATATTAAAACCAAAGATTTATATTATAAACCCTATGAATAATATTACACCCTAGCAAAACGAACCCTTAGATTAATGAACCCAACAAATCAATATTATAAACCGAAAGGAATTATAAACCCAAGGGATTAATAGTAAAAACCTCAAGGGAGTAATATTAAACCCAAGGGAGTAGTATCATAAGCCCTAGGTATATAAAACCTAAGATAAATACTATAAAGTTTAAAATAGACATGGTTAACCATGTTTTACCATGGTTGATTTTTATATTGAGACAATATTTGTCACAATGCGACATGATCATTGTTGCTTCTCTTATTGATACAATATTTTCCACAATGTGAAATAAGACTATGGCTGTACATGGTTGACCATGATTGTAAACCCAGTGGTTTTATATTAAACCCTAGGATTAATATTATAAACCATATGAATAATATTATACCCAGGTTGGAATATGAAACCTTGGATTGATAAACCTAAGGGAGTAATATTGTATACCCAAGGGATTAATTGTAAGACCCCAAGGTATTATAAACCCAAGTGATTAATATTATAAACCCAAGTTATTATAAATCCAAGCAATTAATATTATAAACCGAGGGTATACAAACCCTAAGATAAATATTATAAACCCAAAGGAATAATAAACCCAAGAGATTAATACTAAAAATGAAAGGGAATAATATTAAACCCAAGGGATAGATATTATAAAACCAAGGTATATAAAGCCTAAGATAAATATTATAAGCACTAAAATAAAAATGGTTGACCATGGTTGACAACGGTTGATTTTCATATTCACAAAAATTTTGTCACAATGTGACATTGGACTATGTTTGACCATGACTCATTTTTATATTCAGATAACCTTTCTCACAATGCAACATTAGTTAATGGTTGACCATGGTTGATATTCATATTGAGACAATATTTTTCATAATGTGATGCTGGAATATGGTTCACCAGGATGACCATGTTGTCACAATGTGATGATGGGGTGTTGGGACAGGATCCCCTAGGTCAAATTTTATTAGAAATTGTAAAGTCTCTACATTTTGAGGAGTAGAGCGTAGGTAGTGCAAATCGATAGGTGTCAAAGGGACTTTAGCAAGGCCAAAGCCCCTTAAGTTTTTTAAATTCAAGTATCTTTGAGACCTGCCCATGGTTCACAGACCATTGTATTGTAAAGAAGAAGAATATAAAAGGAAGTCATAGAAGAGTCATAAGATAGCATAGAAGTAAGAATAGTACATGATTTGAGTCTGGTTTAATCTATTTTGTACTTGGGTGAAGGGGGAGGCTCCTGAAGCTACGTGCGTGGAGACCTTGGTAAGTTTCCAACTGAGTGTGTGGGCCCATGCAGCAGTGTGTGCAGGGTTGGGAAGAACTGTAATATAAGATTTGAATCATAATAAAGGCTTGTTTTTAAGAACTATCTTTATATCTATGTATCATTGTTTTATATCTAAATTTAATATATTTTTCATATGTTTAATTAAATTAATAAGGAAAAGTACTTAATCGATTAACGAAGACGTAAATCTATTTATTTATATCATGGTATGCATGTTTAGCACAATCGGTGAAGGACATAAATATGCTAACTATTAATTACTGTAAATCCTTGTTTTCAAGGGTTAGGGTTTGCGAAGGTCAAGATAAAGACCTAGGTTCGACAGAAACACATAACGTAGTCCTCTGGATGCAGAAACCTAGTTCTAGCATCCCCTAATACTTCCTCGGGTGAGACTGCAACCTGCACTACGTGGGTTGTTGCCGGAAGGGCCTGTAGTGTAAGGTTTTGTTGGTTAGCATAATTAACTTCGAACTTGGTTCCAAGACCCCTCAAACCAACATGGAGAAAGATACAATATGTGTCACAATGTTACCATGGTTGATCATGGTTGGTTTTCATATTGATACAATTTTTGTGGAAACCTCTATTTCTTTGCGAGTTTTATGTGCATAAAATCCTTAAAAATAGAAATAAACATATAATAAAAGCAAAATGGTTTCTTTTAAAAGTTGTTTAAACAAATTTGTTACGTACTTAAGAGGCTTGATGTTGTTTCTAGATTATTACATTAACTTCAAGAGTTGCATCTTTTTATCTCTATAAATATACCACTCATAATAATTTTTTCCAGAGAAAAAAACACTGGCTTATCTCAAGTATGAGTACAATTGTAAAAAACATTGTGTATACATATAATATCCATTCTACAGAGTGCTATAAGTTTCATATTGTCGAGGTAAGGCTATATGTGGTAAGGATTACAAACTCAAAAGTAAGCAAAAGGAAGTGCATAAAGTTGGCCCATAATGAGAGTACATAATAGTGATGTGAGTCCTCAAATATCCAACAAATATAATGGACATTGAAAACAAAGAAACTATGAGATTTTTATGGAGTTGGCCTATATAACAGTCTTATCCTCCATGTACTGAAAATGCATGTATCACGTAGCCTCAATGAAACCCTTTTTGGATAGTATATCTACAACAATGCTTCATTTCCCATAGATATGGTGAAAGGTGATCTACTCATAAGAAGAATTAAGAGTCTGAATGTTGTTGAGCTACCCATCAAGCTAAGGGGGACAAATTCCCCAGCATATTGTCAATGAGGGACTTGGAATCCCCATATACATGAGTGGTATTCAAATTAATCATCTTGGTAAACCAAAGGAGGCTCCATAGTGCCAAGATTTCAGTCCTCATTTTAGTGCATCTGCCACCATGCCAATGTATCTTTTATTGATTTCTGTCACAAATCCTAAGGCAGGAACCATAACCACATATTCCTTTCCATGTCATGCCATCAAAGTACCCTATTGGAAACTGAATGCATGGTTGTATTAGATGAACACTTAAATCTTTGTCAATATGTACTCAAAGTTTTTGCATATCCATCCAAGTGCCATCATAGGAGCATCTTTTGTGGATGTTTATAGGGATGTGTTCAGACATATATTTTTTCCCAGCGCAACATATTTCCTAAAAGAGATATAGAGGAATAGGTTATAATATGCCATCGTATTCCAACCACCAACACAAACATTGTTCAATAAAGAAGTGACTACTAAAAGGAATATTAAATTCTGGGATATCCAGTGCCATAACTGTGTTGAAATAGAGAAATCTAGGAGAAGCTGTTGTATAGTTTCCAAAGAAGAATGGCATAACGAGGACCATCTGGGTACATGTACACCCATCTTATGTAGATTCTCCCAATTCAATGTTTTATCTTTCGAGACCAACTAGGTGAATAATACGATCTTAACAGGAACCTTCAGTTTCCATATTTTACAGAACGAACAAGTATTATCTAGAAAGTGTTTTGTGGTCAAAATATACATGTTCGTCTCGACCACCTCCATAGATCCCTGATGGAGAGCTCCACCCGAAGTGATGAAGTCACCTCCCTGAGACAAACACGATACCACTCTTCTAAGTTCCAGGATGTAATTATCCCGGACCTCAGCATTGTGTCCAACTATTCCAATCTCTGTAAACCTCTTCCAAATAGGAAACGAGCCCTACCACCATTGAATTACTTCAGCCAAATAGAAAAATCCTCTAGCATGTAAGTGATCGATAATCCCCAACGGGAGGCCGACATAATTTTGAACGCCAGGAATGTTGTCAAAACCAATAGGAATCAAATTTTCATTGCCGAAAGACCACCGAAGATGTACGAGGAACCAATATTTAACTTTGTGAAAACATGACCATATACATGAACCTGACTTTTTCCCTATAGATCCATCTCTAATCCACTCAGTTATGCTTCAATTTTACAAGTGTTTTGCGTGAATGATGTCCATTCCTATCCATTTTGATTTATAACCTACCACATGGATTTTATCAACAATGCCAATCGAAATATTTCACCTCCAAGATCCCCCATCCTTGATACCCCTTCAGAATCGTGATATTATCCCATCTTGTTAAATGGAATTTCCTTTCTACCCTAATTCCAGCCCAAATAAAGTGTGCCATTATACTTCGCATCTTAGAAATTATAAAGGAGGGAAGTATATATAGGTGTGCCTAGTATATTTTTATCTTCTGTAGTAACCCCTGTGTTAGGGTGTACCTAACCTCCAAAGTAAGCCATCTGTTTGACTAGCCAAACAATCTACATTAGAATTTTTCCAGTAGCCATAACCAATTAGTTGACCTGTAATTATTGGGCTTCAGATGGAAACCAAAATATGTAAAGCCCTCACAAAGGGGCTACGTTTCAACTCCAAATATACCCACAGTGAATGAAATCACCTCTTGCTATGCTCCAAAGAATAAAAGTAATGATTTCTCACATTTATCCTCAACCCTGACGCCTTGCCAAATATCATAAATATATAATGCATAGTCAACCAGTGAGATCTAGATTTTTGGAAATAATACAGGGAGGGGGGTGAATTAGTATTAGCAAGTCAATAATCTTTCATTTCCATAATCAGACTCATATACGCTACTTCATTTAATGGAACTAGTGTGTATACGCAATTGTGTTTAAGGAAACTAGCGTATATCCTGCAGACTTATGATTCAGTTAATTCATCATATGTTGATCTTTAATCAATGCATAAGAACCATTTAAATAGTAACGAGGTGCACTAAAAGTAGAACAAACAATCATACACAAGAAAACATGATATAAGGTGGAAACCCAATGTGGGTGAAAACCACCTGCTGTAATCATCTCTATCTTCTTTTAAAATTAGAAACTTCTTTTTACAATTTTTGTACTGGTGCAGTCTTATACCAGTATCTAGGTTTTTACCTACTGAAGGCAACAACCTTCTCTCATTCTCCAGCTTCTCCTAGAAGGGAGATACAACCCCCGAGCTCTTGTACTAGCTTATATGTTTACTAGTATGTAGGTGCCAGCCTACAGAAGGCTACAACCTTCTTTTATTCCAGGGACCACATTTCATAAATTTTCAGTCTCGATCCATAAATAGCATCATTCAATCATCAAATATATCTGCATCAACCAATCTTCTTTGTACCAACCACAAGTGAATCAACCAATCACTTTGACAACCTTGAACTTTCAAAATGTTGTAATCAGAATACAATAACCAAAATAGAGTAACCAGAACTCAAACTAGGACCCAAAACACTACAACAGCAAATAGAAGAATCTAAAGCATATTTTAAGAGGTATACGCTACTTCAATGTGTCGAACCTCCATGCATACACTCTTTTTCCAAGGCGAACCTGCATATAGATATGTAAATAATTTTTTTGTGTACGTTGTTTCGATATGCAGAACCAGAGCGTATACGCACCTTTTCTAAAGTGAACCTACATACAGATCTATAAATGATGATTTAAACTTTACAACAATTTTAGAGTTCAGTTATACCTAGATCATCATATTCACAGACTAAAACATGTGCCAATTATTTAGATAAATGATAAAAACCACATAAACATACTCCACTTCAAGCCTTAAGATCTTGACCCATCATTAGAACTTATCCTTCTTTAGGTGCTACGGTTCATCCTTGGTTCAAATCCAGCTATGCACCATAACCCAATAAACATGTATAATAGATCTTCCTCTTCAACAAATATTCAATACTTGAGTACATTTTCCTATTGATCTTCTCATTCTTTTATAGTCTTATGCCTTACTCAATACCATGGATCAAAACCACTTAGGAACAATACCTTAGACCAAATACCTGGGGTCAAGACTTTGGAGCAGATACCTTGGACATATACCATGGACTAAATACCACGGACCAAAACATAGTTTTCCAACATGTACATGCCTTTACTTCTGTAAAAGTGCGTGTGTACGTTATACACACCTTTTGGTCTGCTAACCCACGTGTACCTATGGCTTGGTCAATGGGGACCCTGCATATAGCTCTCTTTCTTCTTTCTAAGAGTCTGAACTGTGATCTGCCATGTGAGTGAGTTGCCATCAAGGACAACACCTGTGTCATAATGCCAACAATCTGCCCCTTTGGACTTGATGGCAACCCCAAGTCACTCTCCCCCTTTGTCATCAAGGGCAAAGGGTTATGCTCCCCCTGACTTCATGCTGAATTCTCTGATATGCTGAAGTGTGTTGATTGAGCTCCATGCTCCCCATGAATTTAAGCAAGTTCTGCAGAAAGATGTTCTAAAAGAAGAACATGAATTTATACATACATCATATATGACCTTCCTATCACCAATGACTCATACATACATCCATCTCCCAACCAAGTTTGGATATACGAAGTTTGACTCATCCACCCAACTAAGTTGGGATATACCAAGTTTGACTCATCCACTCAACCAAGTGGGGATATACCAATTATTTATACATGTCAAAACAAGAACTTTACATCAATCATCCCATGCATAGTGGGGTAAAAAAATAGGTCGTTTTAGACCTTTACATTAAAAGATATACATGGCATATATAACAGAGAACAAATTTATGAAACAAAACCATGATAGTCATCAACAACTATCATCAACAACATCTGTTAATCAGCAACTAGACTGGAAACCATGTTCTCCCCCTAAACCTATTCCACCTAATTCAAAAACAACTGTGTGAATTTGTACCAATATCTTCTAAGATAATGACAATAATGCATTATTAGAAGTATATGCTCTCCCTTAACCTAATCCATATGATCACTGTCAGACCCATATCAGACTTCTTTCATCCTAAGTTTGGCCCATTGCTTTTCTTCAAACCATCATATACATGATTGTATCCACAGAAACCAGCGTATGTACATAACTACACTTAATAAAACTCATGTATAACCATTTTTCTTTGAAACATATAAGTTTTAAGAGCAGGATGATGCATCGACTACTCCCAACCTTTGTCTGAGATATTCAAATGTCTCTTTGGGCAGTGGTTTGGTGAATATATCAACAGCTTGTTCTTTGGAGGGAACATACTCCAATTTGACCTTTTACTCAAGCACTTGTTCACGTAGAGAATGATATTTTATGGGTATGTGCTTGGTTTTGGAATGCATGATTAGATTCTTTAAAATTCTGATGGCACTTATATTATCACATATAATGGAGATGGGTGGAGTTCATGTGATATGAATGTCTTGTAATGTTTGCATCATGCAAACGAGTTGTGTGCAGCAAGATGCAGCAGCCACATATTCTGCTTCAACTGTGAATAATGAAATTGAACTTTGTTTCTTGCTGAACCAAGACACTAATTTGTAACCCATACAGAATGCACCACCACTAGTACTTTTTCTATCATTAATGCTTCCTGCCCAATCTGCATCTATATATGCATGAAGTGTAAGATATGTATCTCTAGGATACCATAAACCAAAATTATGTGTTCCTCGAAGATATTTGAAAACCATTTTAACTGCCTGAAGGTATGATTACTTTGGATTTGCTTGGAATCTTCCAACTATTCCTACTGCATGCATGATGTCCGGTTGGGTACCTGTTAGATAAAGCATACTGCCAATCATGGATCTATACGTTGGTTGATGTACCACTGCTAATTCATCACTTGAGCTGAGACTGCATCCTATTACCACAGGGGTACATATTGGTTTATAATCCTTCATGCTGTATTTTTTCAAGATCTGCTTGAGATACTTGGTTTGTGACAAAAAAATACCATCTTTATTTTGTTGAACTTGTTGACCAAGAAAATATGTAAGCTCACCAAGTAGGGACATTTCAAATTCTTGCTACATTTAAAAAGAAAAATTCCGACTCATGGATTCTTCATTGCTACCAAAAATGATATCATCAACGTACAAAACAAGTATTGTCAATTTATTATTCTCAGTCTTTTTATATTGATTAATATCAACTGATCCTTTTGAAAAACCTTGTTGATAGAGGTATTTGTCAAGATGATAATACGAGGCTATTGGAGCTTGTTTTAGACCATAGAGAGATTTTCTAAGTCTACATACAAGTTTTTCATCATTTCCAAGGATGAATCCATCTTTTTTCTCAATATATACTTCTTCTTCTAAGTCTCCATTAAGAAAGGCATATTTTGCATCGATTTGGCATACTTTGAATTTCTGAAAACTAGAAAGAGCAAGAAACATTCTTATGGCTTGAAGTCTAGTAACAGGTGCAAAAATTTCTTCAAAATCTATACCTTCTTGTTGAGCATACCCTTTACAATCAAGTTTCACCTTGTTTCTAATAAATTCTCCATTCTCATTCAGCTTGTTTTTTAATATCCATTTAGTTTCTATGATATTCTTATCATCAGGTTTAGGAATTAATTCCCAAGTATTATTATTTTCAGTTTTCTCAATTTCTTCTTTCATGGTTTTGACCCAACATTCATCTTTTCATTATTCATTTACATTTTGAGGTTCGATGGAGGAAAGCAATGCTAGATAACTTGAAGCTTCTGTAATAGTTCTTCTTGTCTGCACACCTGCCTCTTTCTCTCCCAAAATTTGAGGCTCTGTATGATTTTTCTGAACATACCTAGATGGAGTATTTTCTTATGCCATAATTTTTTCTTCTGGTGCTTCATTGGTTTCTTCTTTGGAATTAGTCTCGTTTGATGTGGAAGGATAATCCTCAACTTCCCCATAATCTTCGGTTTTTAGTTGCTTTGGATTTTTGCCTGCTTCACTAACCACAACATCAATACTTTCAATAATTTTCCCAATTCTTTTATTATAACACTTATATCCTTTACTTCAAGAAGAGTAACCAAGGAGAATGCATTCATCTGCTCTGGGTTCAAACTTGCCAAGTTTTTCATCAGCCCTTTTGATGTAACATTTGCTTGGAATCTTCCAACTATTCCTACTGCATGCATGATGTCTAGTCAGGTACCTGTTAGATAAAGTAGACTACCAATCACGGTTCTGTAGGTTGGTTGATGTATTGTTATTGATTCATCATTTGAGCTGAGACTGCATCTTGTTACCATTGTGGTACATACTGGTTTAGAATCTTCCATGCCATATTTTTTCAAGATTTGCTTGAGATATTTGGTTTGTGACAAAAACATACCATCTTTATTTTGTTGAACTTGTAGACCAAGAAAATATGTAAGCTCACCACGTAGGGACATTTCAAATTCTTGTTGCATTACCGAAGAAACGTTTGAACTCATGGCTTCTTCATTCCTACCAAAAATGATATCATCAACATACACAACAAGTATTAGAAATTTATTATTGTCAATCTCTGTATATAGATTGCTATCAGTTGATCCTTTTGAAAAACCTTGTTGATGGAGATATTTGTCAAGACAGTAATACCAGGCCCTTAGAGCTTATTTTGGACCATATAGAGCCTCTCTGAGTTTGTATACAAGTTTTTCATCATTTCCAAGAATGAATTTGTTTGGTTGCTGAATATAGAGATCTTCTTCTAAGTCTCCATGAAGAAAGGCATATTTTACATCCATTTGGTACTTTGAATTTTTGAAAACTAGAAAGAGCAAGGATCATTCATATGGCTTCAAGTCTAGCAACAGGTGAAAAAGTTTCTCCAAAACCTGTACCTTCTTGTTGAGCATATCCCTTACAAAGAAACCTAGCCTTGTTTCTAATAACTTCTCCATTTTTTTATACGAAGAATTTCGGTGTAAATCACATAAAGAAAGAAAGAACTTCTCCATTTTTATTCAACTTGTTTTTGAATATCCATTTAGTTCCTATGATATTCTTATCATGAGGTCTAGGAACTAATTCCCAAGTATTATTCTTTTTAATTTTCTCAATTACTTCATTCATGGCCTTGACCCAACATTCACCTTTGCATGCTTCATTTACATTTTGAGGTTCAATGGAGGATAGCAATGCTAGACAACTTGAAGCTTTTGTAATAATTCTTCTTGTCTGTACACCTACCTCTTTCTGTCCCAAAATTTGAGTCTCTGGATGATTTTTCTAAACATACCTGTACAGAGTCTTTTCTTCTACCATTATCTCTTCTTCTAGTGCTTCATTCATTTCTTCTTTAGAATTAGTCTGGTTTGATGTGGAAGGATAATCCTCATCTTCTTCACAATCTTCGTTTTTTATTTGCTTCGGATTTTTGCATGCTTCATCAACCACAACATAAATACTTTCAATAATTTCCCCATGTCTTTTATTATAACATTTGTATCCTTTACTTAGGGAAGAGTAACCAAGGAGAATGCCTTCATCTACTCTGGGTTCAAACTTACCAAGTTTTTCATCAGTCCTTTTGATGTAACATTTTCTTCCAAAAATTTTGAAGTATTTTACCGTAGGAGTCTTACCATACCAAAGTTCATGCGGAGTTTGATTGATGTTTACTCGAACATTTGCTTGGTTGAGAGTACTGACGACAACGAATGTAGTTTCACCCTAGAAGGTTGCAGGAGTTCCAAATTCATCTAGCATAGCACAAGCCATTTGTTGAATAGTTATTTTCACCCTTTCTATCACTCCATTTTGCTTAGGAGTCCTTGCAGTGGATGATTTCCTTTTTATTCCATGTTCTTCACAAAAGTTAAAGAATTCATTGGAGGTAAATTCCCCTCCCTGATCAGATCTGAGGGATTTGATTTTGCGATCTGATTCATTTTCAACCAAAGCCTTGAAGGCTTTGAAATTTTCAAATGATTCATCTTTAGGCCTTAGAAGGCCTATCCAACACATTCTAGAAAAATCATCAATGAACAATACAAAAGTATTCTTCTCCACGAGCTGACTTTTTCCTTTATGGTCCACATAAATCAGTGTGAACAAGTTCAAGAGGCTTACTAGCTGTTCCTTCCTTTTCAGGGAAGTGTGCTCTCGTTTTTTTACCAATCTGAAATGATTTACATATTGTATCCTATGGAATGATTATATCAGGAATATCACAAACAACCTGGAATCTACAAGATTTTATTATTTGAGAGAAGCTTAGATGCCCCAATCTTCTGTGCCATAGCCAGTGTTCATTATTTTTGCTCAGATAGCACTATTGTTGTCCTCCCTTGAGTATGTATAATTTGTTTGGAGTTCTTATACCTTTTATCACAGTTTCTCTTGTATCAAGCTCACAAACAACACATCCATTTGATCGAAATATCACTTCATTTCCTTGATCACACATTTGACTGACACTCAATAGGTTATCCTTTAGACCATCAACATACATAACATTCCTAGCTTTAACCTTTTCTTTTAAGAGAACAAAACATTTAACTTTTATGATACCAGGAGTGCATTTCCAAATGAGACCTTCTTTTCCTTTTCTAAGGCATTATATGACTAAAAATTTTCTTTGTCACCTGTCATGTGTTTTGAGCATCCACTATCAACGTACCACTAGTTTTCTTGTCCTTCTACATACAAGGCTATACCACATCTTTCTGTTTGTGGTTCTCTATTTCTCCATATTTTGGCACTTAGTGAAGTTTTCTCCTTTTGAGATGTTTTCCGAAATTTACTTCTGCATTCAAATTCTTCATGAGCAAAGTTTTTGTAGATAGAGAATTTGATTTCATTTTCTAGAAGAGAAAACCTATTGTAGGCCTCTTTCGTGATCCCTGTCACATTCCTTTGATTTCATGCTTCTATAGTCATGAAGGCCTTGTAAGCAACACATTGAGCAGCGTTGTGTCCAAATTTATGACATGAATTACATTGACCATTAAAGAAGTTCCTACGATTATTGAATCTACTAACCTAGTGATTTTAGTTTCCATTGATATTCATTCTTGAACTAGATTGATTATGATTTACCTGAGGTTGGTTGTATCTTCTGTTCATCGTCGAGGTAAATTAATCTTGATTTACGTGGTGATCTGCTTGAAGCCTTTGCTGATGATTGTCAAACTTTTCAGTGCTCTTTGCTGCATCAAGGTAGCTTTTAGTGGAGGTTGACGACTTATGTGCTTGAGATGCTTCTTTAGAATATCCAAGACCTGTCTTTATCAGAGGAGAACACTGCACTTTGATAATCTCATTTAAGGTTTCTAATCCTTTAGCAAATCTAACTTTGAGAGCTTTTGTTTTCTCAATATCCTTTCTTAGACCCACAATTTCACATTCTAGTTTTTCATTGTGTTTTTCTCTTTCAACAAGTTGGAATGTCAAAGTATCTATAATCATATTATTTTCTTCTAAATAGATTTTCACTTTAGATATTTCTTCATAAAGGTCATCTTCATCTAAACTATCCAAGAAATCATCATTTTCAAAAGCCATCAGAAGTCTATAGTCATTACTGTTTTCATCTTCATCACTAATTGATAAACCATCTCTATGTTCATGCGTATAGTAGCTCTTCTTACTTAAACTTTTTTTTTTCTATTCCATTTTTCTGATTCTTTACCTTTATCAAGCTTAGCTTTATGAGGAGATTTGGAAGCATAATGACTAACTCTTCTAGAAGAAAAAAATTTGGAAGGTAGTTTACCTCTAAATCTTCCAGAACCCTGTTGAACATTCTTAACAAAGTTTGCTTCTTCCTCTCCTTCTGAAATATGTTATGAAGCTTTAAATGCGACTTCTCTCATATCTGATGGACCTCCTTTTCTCATTTTGAAAGTAGTTAAGATTCCATGCAGCCGTGTCATAGTAATAGTATGAAGATCCTGCTTTTCTTGTATGGCAGGTACTTTTGATTCAAACTTAGTATACAAGGATCTTAAAAAAATTTCATCTAAAGTAACTTCTTTTATCTCTTCACCCAAATTCTTCATGTAATTAACAATCTCATCTATACGTATGAAGTAACTAGCTATAATTTCATCATTGTACATTTTGAGAGTTTCATATTGAATTCTGAGAGTTCGCAGTTTTACAGATTTTACCTGATTGTCTCCTTCATAGCTAAGAATGATCTTGGCCCATATTTCTTTGGTGGATTTGAGCTGCATAACATTGAAAAATTTTGATTGTGACAGACTCCCTAATAATATATTGACAACCTTGGCATTGGTTTCATATTTCTTCTTACCTGCCGCATCTGTAGGAACTGTTGATGGAAATGTATATCCTCCTTCCACGATTTCTCAGACAACTGTTCCAAGAGATTGAACATAGGTTTTGTTTCTTACCTTCCAATAAAAAAAGTTGTTGCCACCAAAGATTTGGTGGTCTGAAGGATCGATGTCTTTCATGGTTGCTCATGATGATGGATCTTCCTTCAAGCGATCAAGCTTCTTCTAAAGGACGTACTTTAATACCAATTTTTGGAAATAATACTCAGAGGGGGGTTGAATCAGTATTAGCAAGTCAATCATATTTCATCTCCATAATCAGATTCATATACGCTACTTCAGTTAATGGAACTCACATGTATACAAACTGTGTTTAAGGCAACTAACGTATATCCTGCAGACTTATGATTCAGTTAATTAATCATATGTTGATCTTTGATCAGTGCATCCAAACCATTTAAAAAGTAACTAGACGCAGTAAAAATAGAATAGACAATCACACACAAGAACACAAGATATAAGGTGGAAATCCAATGTGTGTGAAAACCACCTATTGCAATCGTCTCTATCTTCTTTTAAAATTAGAAACTTCTTTTTACAATTTTTTATTGGTGCAATCTTATACCAGGACATAGGCTTTTACCTGCAGAAGGCTACAACCGTCTCTCGTTCTCCAGCTTCTCCTGGAAGGGAGATACACCCCCCTAGCTCTTGTACTAGGTGATATGTTTACTAGTACGTAGGTTCCGACCTACAGAAGGCTACAACCTTCTATTTTCTTCCAGGGACCACGTTTCATAAATTTTCAAACTGGATCCATCAATAGCTTCATTCAATCATCAAATATATTTGCTTCAACAAATCTTCTTTGTAACAACCACAACTAAATCAACCAATCACCTCGACAACCCTCTTCTTTCAGAGCGCTATAATCAGAATACAGTAACTAGAACTCAAGCCAAAACCCAGAACATTGCAACAAAAAATAGAAGTAGCTAAAGCATATTTTAAGAGGTATACGCTACTTGAATGTGTCAAACCTGCATGCATATGCTCTTTTCTCAAGGCGAACCTGCGTACAGATCTGCAAATCAAATTTAAGATGTATACATTATTTTGATATGCAGAACCAGTGTGTATATGCGCCTTTTCTAAAGTGAACCTGCGTACAGATCTGTAAATGATGATTTAAACTTTACAACAATTTTAACCTTCAGTTATACCCTGATCATCATATTTACAAACTATAACATTCGCTAATTATTCAGATAAATGATCAAAACCACATAAATATATTTCACTTCAAGCCTTAAGATTTTGACCCATCATTAGAACTTATCCTTCATCAAGTGCTAAGGTTCATCCTTGTTTCAGATATAACTATACACAATAACCCAATAAACCTATATACTAGATCTTGCTCTTCAACGGATATTCAATACTTGAGTACATTTTCTTAATGATCTTCTCCTCCTTTCATAGTCTTAGGCCTTACTCAATACCATGGACCAAAACCACTTAGGACCAATACCTTGGACCAAATACCTGGGGTCAACACTTTGTAGCAGATACCTTGGACCAATACCATGGATCAAAATACCATGGACCAAAACTTAGTTTTCCAACATGTACGCGCCTTTACTTCTATGAAAGTGCATGTGCATTATGTTATACACACCTTTTGGTCTGCTAACCTGGGTGTACATGTAGATTGGTCAATGGGGAACCTGCATATAGCTCTCTTTCTTCATTCTGTGAGTCTGAACTTTGATCTGTCATCTAAGTGAGTTGCCATCAAGGACAAAATCTATGTCATAGTGCCAAATCTGTGTCAAAATGCCAACATGGATACCATTTCAAATGTGAGGATATCATCAACAAAAGAACTGTGAGATATAGCGACATTTCTACCTAACTTGATGCCACATAAAAGTCCGTAAGGTCTAGCCTCCCTGATTTTAAGGCTGATCCCATACATGAATAATATAACGAGTAATGGAGCAAGTGAGCAACCCTACCATAGTCCCCCTTTGGCTTTAAAAAAAGCGGATGGAAATCCATTAGTAAAGACAACCAAAAGTAGTCAAGGTAACACATCCCATAATCCATTGGACATTATACGTCGCCAAGAAAATCTTTGTTAGTATGAGTCACAAGAAAGCCCAATCCACATAATCATATGCCTTCTATGAATCTACGTTCGTCACTAGTGCCTCGAGTTTCTTTGTGTGGATGGAATGAATTCACTCTTGTGTTGTAGCCTCTACGTCATCAATCAAACAATTGGGAAAGAAAACATATTATTCTGGAGATATATGGGCCAAGAAATTACACTCCAGGTGCTCTGAATTGATTTTTGAGATGAGCTTGTATGTTGTATTTCATAGAGAGATATGTCTAAAATATGCAAAGTTCGAGGGAGGATATCATTTCTGTATGAGAGCGATGAAGTTAGAATTAAATCCAAGGGATTAAAAACCATATGATTAATATTATAAACCCTACAATTATAAACCTCAAGGCTCTAAAGCTTAAATCCAATATTATAAACCAGAATGTTAAATCCTAACTTATTCAATGTAGCAATGCGAAATTGAGTAAACTACAATGTGATGTATCATTGTCATAATGGTTGTCAAACTACTTGTCACTTTGCAATGATGCTTGGCACACTGCGATGTTGGATAAAAGTACATACCATTTCATTATCACAATATTAAACCCTAATAGTAAAAACAAAATATTAAAAATCGTGACATTGCATAATCCAACATTATTATAAACACTTGATATTAATATTATAAACCCAAGGGGTTAATATTCTAAATTCCAGGGATTAATAAAATCAATGAATTATTGATATTATAAACCTAAGAGATTAGTATTAAAACTTAGTGGATTAATATTATAAACCATAAGATTATAAAATCAAATATTAAATCATAATATATAAGCTTCAATATTATAATTAATTGGAATGGCAATATTAAAATTAAAAATAATATTTCAAATAATACTAAGTTACAACTAAGTTACTTGAAATGTGTGTGTTGGATATTCTATAAGGGCCTGCAGAGAGGCCAACCCCCTTTATAAAAACATGTGTTCTACGTAATTTTATATATATATTATAATATATTATAATATATAATATATATTATATATATATATATATATATAATATATATATATAATTTCAAGTAACATTTTCAGATTAAATGGAATCTTAATTTCTTTAGTATCGTGGGGTGGACGGGGAGGGAGCTAACTTTTTTAATGAGTATTTCCATATTTCATATTTTCCTTTTTCGAATGTTAGTTTTCTTAAAACCTAATAATAAACCAATTTATTAAATTAAAATTTAAAAAACAATTTTCCTTATGTTTCTTAAGTTTTCATTTCTCACAATGACATCGATATACTTTTGTAATCTATGATGCAACTAAAAAAATTAAAATTATAGAGAAGTAGATTGTTTTAAATAGAAATCACATAAGAGAAATTTTTTGCCGATCCATTTCGAACCAGCTAGCGTGGTTCATCATGAAGACGAGATGAACCACACTAGTTGGCTCGAAATGCGTCGGAAATTTTTTTCTCCTATGTGATATATACTGAAAAGACTCTTCTTAATAGAATAGGGAATTGTTGTTGTAGATTAGGGATATTCAAGTACGTTCCTAATATTATAAACATAATATTATAAAGTCTAATATTAGAAACCATTCTATTATAAGCCCAAATATTAAATCACAATTTTTGAGATGTCACATTGCGACGTTGAATAAATTGCAGTGCAATGTAACATTGTGATAGTCATCGCCCGATTGATTTTCTCACTCACACAAACTTTGTCACAATGCGACATTGCAGACATTATTGTACCATTCCAACATCACAATATTAAACCCTCACATTAAAGTAAATTTTATAAACCCTAACATTATAAAACCCAATATTTTAAACCATTAGATTAATTATTATAAACCATAAGATTAATATATTAAATCCTAAAATTATAAGTGCTAAGATTAGTATTATAAAGCCTTGGGATTAATATTACAAATCTGAGGGAGTAATAAAAAAAATAACCTTGGAATTGTTATTGTAGACCCTTGGGATTAATAAACCCAAGAGATTTATATTATAAACCCAAGGAATTATTACTATTATAAAATCAATAAGGGATTTTTAATAATATTATTAACATTATGGTTGGGTATATTAATAATGGAATATTATAGTTGACTAGTGTGACCTAGGTTGACCTAATTTGACCATATTAACAATGGTTGGCCATGTTGAGGTTGACCTTATTTGACCATATTAACAATGGTTGACCATGTTGAGGTTGACTTTATTGGACCATATTAACAATGCCTTAACAATGGTTGGCCATGTTGAGCATGGGTTGATCTTGAGTTTTAAATGTTCAACATGGTGACCATGTTTGACAAATTATGATCATGATCCACTTTGGTTTTCCTTGGTTTCTCATGGATGACCATAGGTGATGAAATTCACATGTTAAAGAGAGTTAGTTAACTATGGTTGACAATGACTGACCATGGTGACCATAATTATCTATGGTTAATCATAATTAATGAGTGTGATCATATTTGATGATGATTGACTATGGTTAAACTCATTAAAATGTGTTACTATTATTAACGTCACTATGTTTTCAGTATGGTTAACAATTTATTTACTGTAATTGAACATCATGTTTTATTATAGTTGTCCATAGTGTGATCATATTTGATGATGATTGACTATGGTTAAACTCATTAAAATGTGTTACTATTATTAACGTCACTATGTTTTCAGTATGGTTAACAATTTATTTACTGTAATTGAACATCATGTTTTATTATAGTTGTCCATATTCACATATAAAAATTACCTACAATCCATAGGCACGTCTGATATCGATCATCCGTAATGGGAAACAAAATCCCCTTGTCACTCACAGTCACATCCGCATTTTTCACGAAGTGGAATGTTATAGTGGAAAGGTTGACCTGGGTGGAGCTAGACAGGTCATAGCAGGTGTCGAGGAGCAAGTCCAGTTTGGCGCTCAGAATTTGAGAGGAGAGGGGTGCAACCGGCAGTGGCAAGAATCGAACTCTGACTGACGCTGAGTGAGCCCGTTGACGAGGAGGATAGCGAATCTAAAGGCAGTAAGAGAATTGGCCGCCATATTTACTTTTTGTTTGGGCAGGAAAGGCAATTATGTCCTAAAAGCCCAGACGTCCTATTAATGTTCCCTCCATTGGTATGCCCGCATCCGAATTCGAATACCCTGTAAAGAATTAGAACCTAGAGTCAAGGTCTCCTCGTTGTAATCTCCTTGGCTCAACGATCTACCCCTAAACTGGAAATCATATGGACTGGATTTACTCATCAAAATGAAAAAGGTTACTTAATCCAATAGTTATGGTGATTGAATGTGTAAAATTTATAATGCTTAATTTTTAATTTATATTTCAATATTATTGAAAAATTATTTTTTTAATTTATAGTTAAAGATAAATAAAATTTTTATTATAAGTTTTACAAAATACAATGCCATCACTGAATTGATTGGCAATATGATAACTATGTCACAGATTTTTTGAGATATAAATAATTACATTGATTTTATGCCATTATTCTTGCAAATAGTTTCAACTAATTAATATAGATTTTCAAGTTCCTATCCATATCCATGAATAAAAATGTTAAATCAAGATCATCCATCTTAAAAACATCCAATTTAAAGAAGAAGGAAGTTATACTGAAGGTGTTAGCATGTATAATGAATTGTTCATAACCATTTTCAACTAAATGCATATAAGATATCACAAACAGTTATAATTAACTACTAGCTCAATCATTTTTACCAATGTAGTTGATATAGGTCAATAAGCATATATGAAATATATATAGAACCACATTTTCCAATATGGTTGATATAGGCCAATAGACTTATATCAACAACATTAATAACTATTATGGGTATTTTTCTCGACACCAACTATTTATTATTATTAATAATTATACAAATAATACCACCATAATTAATTATATATATATAGTATTATATAATTATTATAATAATAATATAAACTTAATATTAGTAATATTAATTAATAATAAGAACAACTCATAATAATATTAGATTATCAACCCAAGGGAATAATATTAAAACCATGGGACTAATATTATAAGCCCAACATTGGTAAAACCGATATAAATACTACAAACACTAAAATAAATATGGTTTACTTGATGCTCTAACAATCCTAGTCACAATGTGACATTTAAATATGGTTGACCATGGTTTGCTATGATTGACAATGGTTGACCATGATTGATATTATAAAACTAAGGGAATAATAAACCCAAGGGATTCATATTATAAACCCAAATGAATAATAAACCCAAGGACTTAATACTAAAACCCCAAGGGATTATGAACCTAAGGGAATAATATTAAACCCCAGGGACTATTATTTTAAACTCAACATTCGTAAACCCAAATATAAATGTTACAAAGACCAAATAAACATGATTTATTTTCATGGTACGACAATATTTGTCAAAATAAGACATTAAACCAAGGTACTAATATGGTAAGCCCAAATATAAATATTATAAACACTAAAATAAACATGGTTTATTTTCATGGTCAGACAATCTTTGTCAAAATGCGATATTCAACCATCCGACTAATATTATATGCCCAAGATTGGTAAACCCAAATGTAAATACTACAAAAAAACCAACATGATTTATTTTGATGGTAAGACAATCCTTTTCACAATGCGACATTCAACCACGGTTGACCATGGTTGGCTATGATTGACAATGGTTGACCATAATTGATATTATAAACCTAAGGGAATAATAAACCCAACGTATTGATATTTTAAACCAAATTGAATAATAAACCCAAGGGATTAATATTAAAACCCCAAGGGATTATGAATCCAACTGAATAATATTAAAACCAAGGGACTAATATTATAAACTCAACATTCGTAAACCGAAATATAGATATTACAAAGCCTAAAATAAACATGATTTATTTTCATGGTTAGACAATCCTTGTCACAATGTGACATTCAACTATGGTAGGCTATGATTGACAATGGTTGACCATGATCAATATTATAAACCTAAGGGACTAATAAACCCAAGCAATTGATATTATAAACCTAAAATAACAAAAAAGATAAGGGATTAATGCTAAATCCCCAAGGGATTATGAACCCAAGGGAATAATATTAAACCCATGGAACTAATATTATAAACCCAACAATGGTAAACCCAAATATAAATATTACAAACACTAAAATAAACATGGTTTATTTTGATGGTGAGACAATCCTTGTCACATTGCAACATTCAAAAATGGTTGACCATGGTTGGTTATGATAGACAATGGGTGACCATGGTTGATATTATAAACCTAAGGGAATAATAAACCCAAGGGATTGATATTATAAACCCAAGGGATGAATACTAAAACCTTAGGGATTATGAACCCAAGCGAATATTATTAAACCCAAGGGACTAATATTATAAACCCAACATTGGTAAACCAAAATATAAATATTACAAAGACTAAAATAAACATGATTTATTTTCGTGTTGTGAAAATATTTTTCGCAATGTGACATTCAACCATGGTTGACCATGATTGATATTATAAACCTAACATAATGATAAACCCAAGGGATTGATATTATAAACCCAAATGAATAATAAGCCCAGGAGATTAATACTAAAACCCCAAGGGATTATAAACCCAAGGGAATAATATTAAACCCAAGGGACTAATATTATAAACCCAACATTCGTAATCCCAAATATAAATATTACAAAGACCAAAATAAACATGATTTATTTTCATGGTTAGACAATATTTGTCAAAATGTGACATTGAACCATGGAACTAATATGGTAAGCCCAAATATAAATATTACAAACACTAAAATAAACATGGTTTATTTTAATAGTGAGACAATATTTGTCAAAATGTGACATTGAATCATGGGACTAATATGGTAAACCCAAATATAGATATTAGGAATGCTAAAATAAAAACAATTGATTTTCATGGTGAGACAATCTTCGTGAGAATGTGACATTAAACTATGAGACTAATATTATAAACCAACATTGCTAAACCAAAATATAAGTACTACAAACATTAAAAGAAACATGATTTATTTTGATGGTGAGACAATCCTTGTCACAATGCGACATTCAACCATGGTTGACCTTGATTGGCTATGATTGACAATGGTTGACCATGACTGATATTATAAACCTAAGAGAATGATAAACCCAAGGGATTGATATTATATAAGCCCAAATGAAAAATAAACCCAAAAGATTAATACTAAATCCCCTGGGGATTATGAATCCAATTGAATAGTATTAAACCCAAGGGACTAATATTGTAAACCCAACGTGCGTAAACCAAAATATAAAAATTACAAAGACTAAAATAAACATGATTTACTTTCATGGTGAGACAATCCTTGTCACAATGTGACATTCAACCATGGTTGACAATGGTCGGCTATGATTGACAATGGTTGACCATGATCGATATTATAAACCTAAGGGAATGATAAAATCAAGGGATTGATATTGTAAACTCAAAGGAATAATAAAACTAAGGGATTATTATTAAGATCCCAAGGGATTATGAACCCAAGGGAATAATATTAAACCCATGGGACTAATATTATAAACCCATCATTGGTAAACCCAAATATAAATACCACAAACACTAAAATAAAAATGGTTTATTTTGATGGTGAGACAATCCTTGTCACAACTCGACATTCAAACATGGTTGACCATGATTGATATTATAAAACTAAGCGAATAGTAAACCCAAGGGATTGATATTATAAACCCAAATGAATAATAAACCCAAGGTATTAATACTAAAACCCCAAGGGATTTTGAACCCAAGGGAATAATATCTAACCCAAGGGACTAATATTATAAACCCAAAATTTGTAAACTGAAATATAAATATTACAATGACCAAAATAAACATGATTTATTTTCATGGCGAGAAAATATTTGTCCAAATGTGAGATTGAATCATGCGACTAATATGGTAAGCCCAAATATATATATTACAAACACTAAAATAAACATGGTTTATTTTCATGGTGAAACAATATTTGTCAAAAAATGACATTGAGCCATGGGAATAATATGGTAAGACCAAATATAAATATTACAGACACTAAAATAAACATGGTTTATTTTAATGATGAGACAATCTTTTTCAAAATGCAACATTCAACCAAGGGACTAATAGTATAAACACAACATTGGTAAACGAAAATACTAGTACTACAGAAAGTAAAGTAAACATGATTTATTTTGAGGGCTAGACAATCCTTGTCACAATGTAATATTCAACCATTGTTGATTATGGTTGGCTATTATTGACAATGGTTTGCCATGATTGATATTATAAACCTAAGGGAATAACAAACCCAAGGGGTTGATATTATAAACCCAAATGAATAATAAAGTCAAGGGAATTATACTAAAACCACTAGGGATTATGAATGAAATTTAATAATATTAAAATCAAGGGACTATTATTATAAACCCAACATTCGTAAATATAAATATAAATATTACAAAGACTAAAATAAACCTGATTTATTTTCATGGTGAGTGTTATGAAACTAGCTCACAAAAAGATAGAAAAGACAGATCAATGCCTTAGAATTCAGCCTCTTCGAGGGGGCAACCTCCTTTAGATTACACAAATGGACAATTGTTGGATGATTCAAATGACAAAACCTCCTTTCTATATATAGGAATGTAAGCAGTCACAATATCACCCAGGACGAGCTAACAATAATAATGTAAAGCCACAAAAATAACAATAGAGGGATTATATGGGGCACAATAATAACAATATGGGGACAATAGGGGAAAAACAATATTAATAAGGGATACAGCTAAAATAGTAATGGGGTAATCACTAGTATTATAGGGACCCAACATCCCCCTCTCCTTCAAAAATGAGTTGTCCTCAATGTTTGAGTAGGTCTGGATGCTTCTGTATAAAATTCTCATCCTCCCATGTGGAATCTTCAGTGGATAAGTTCTTCCACTCGATAAGATACTCTGAAATTGATCGATTTCGCAGCTGTTCTTATTTCCATGACTGCTTCCAGTTCCAATATAGTTTTTCCTTCCTCGTCAAGTTTTGGCAATATTTTTTGAACTCGGAGCTTGTCACCTATAACCTTCTTTAAACATGAAACATGGAAAACTGGGTGCAATCGAGAAGCTGCAGGAAAATCCAATTTGTATGCCATAGTACCAATCTTTTGCAACACCTTGTATGGACCATAATACTTTGATGATAATTTATTATCCTTCTTAGCTTTCTTGAGGGACATTTGCTTATATGGTTGTAGCCGTAGGAATACCCAATCACCTACATCAAAACTTCTTTCGCTGCAATGTTGATCTACCTGTTGTTTCATTCTATTCTGTGCCAACAGGAGGTTATCCTTTAAGAGTTGGAGGACTTGTTTTTGATGTTCAATGTGATGTTCCACTGCTTGAACCTTAGAACTTTCTCTTAAATATGATGTGATGGATGGTGGCTGATATCCAAAAAGTGCCATAAATGGGGTAATTTTTGTTACTGTATCGTAGGAAGTGTTATACCACCATTCAGCAAGAGGGAACCATTTGACCCATTGTGTCTATTTATCAGATACAAAGAAATTAAGATATCCTTCCAAACATTTGTTTACTATCTCAGTTTTCCCATAAGATTGAGGATGATAAGATGATCGATGAGCTAACTGAGTACCAAGACAAGAAAATAATTTTGTCCAAAAATTTCCAGTGAAAATGGGATATCTGTCACTTACAATAATATTTGGGTTTCCATGTAGCTTTTGAATTATTTCCATAAATGCAGTAGAAACTGTACTGGCTTTAAATTGATGTGATAATGCACAAAAATGTGAATACTTAGTAAGTCTGTCATCTACTACCACGATGACACTCTTTCCCTTAGACTTGGGTAAACCTGTGATAAAATCCATTGAAACCTCCTCCCAACGTTGCCTTGGAATTGATAAAGGTTGTAATAGACCCGGTGTCTTAATTGTTTCAACTTTATTTTGTTGGCAAACAAAACATTCCACCACAAACTTTTGAATATCTGATTTAAGGCCATCCGAAAAAAATTCCTTCTTAACCCTGTGGTAAGTTTTTAAAAATCCTGAGTGCCCTCTTAAGGGAGAAGTGTGCAATTCCATAAGAATATTTTGTTTTAGCTGGGAATTCTTTCAGAGGTATAAGCGATCTTTGTACCATAACGAATCATTTTTCCAGTTAAATGTATCTGACGTACTAGAATCTTGTTGTAACTTTTGAATAAGTGCCCACACTTCTTCGTCATTCTTCCATTCCTCCTTTGCTTCATTTATCCAATCTAGTTGGATAATAGAAATGGAGCACAACAATGCTTCCACATCCCCATCCTTTCTTGAGAGTGCATCTGCCACCACATTTTGCTTCCCCTTTTTGTAGATAATTTCAAAGTCATAACCCAACATCTTTGTGACCCACTTTTGTTGCTCTTCAGAGGATAATCTTTGTTCTAAAAGTATTTAAGGCTATCATGATCCATTTTTACCTTGAAGTGTCTTCCCATTAGCTAGGGTCACCATTTCTTAAGTGCATGGAGTATTGCCAACATTTCCTTCTCATAAATAGCTTTCTGTAAAATGTTTCCCTTGATTGTACGACTTCTAAAAGAAATGGGTCTTTCATCTTGCATTAAAGCAGCACCAATTCCATTTCCTGAAGCATCACATTCCACAATAAAGGTTTTTGTGAAGTCTGGTGTAGCTAAGGCCGGTCCTTGGCACATTTCCTCTTTAAGATGTTTGAAGGCATTTGTTGCTTCTGGAGTCCATGAAAAGGCATATTTCTTCAATAATGTTGTTAGAGGTGCTACTATTCTCCCATAATTCTTAACAAACTTGTGATAATACCCTGTCAACCCAAGAAATCATCGCAGATGCTTTATGGATATGGGGGATTTCCATTGCTTAATGGCTTTAATATTGTTAGGGTCTACCTTAACTCTTCCATGACATACAATATGACCTAGATATTCCACCTCCTGTACTACAAAGAAACATTTTGATCTTTTTGCATATAATTGTTTCTCCTCCAATAGTTGTAGCACCTTGTGAACATGTTCAACATGATCCTTCCAAGACTTGCTGTAGATTAGTATATCATCAAAAAATACTAACACAAATTTTCTAAGGAATTGTTTGA
>APFE030647242.1:36592-51311 GCA_000404065.3 Pinus taeda
CCCATTTGTATTTATGTTAAAAAACATAATGTTATAATGTTACATGAAAAAATCAATCTAGTGTTACATGAACCAAATGATATAACAATTTCTACAAATATAAGCATCATTTCACAATACAATATAAAAACCCGTGGAAATAGAACAAAATTGTGGCTAATATTCAAAAATGAATATTGGCCATGGTGATGGCCAATATTAAAAACCTCCATTTTTGCATTTCATGATGTAATATGAATCCACAATATTAATATCAATATGAACTAGTTATAAAAATGATTTTGAATGATTGGTTCATATAAGTCATTGTTTATGTCTGAATCGTCTGTTGCAAAGAAAAGAACAATAGGCACTTAAAATAAGTAAATTGAACAACATGAAAAATGATAAAAACTTTCTCAAATATTACTATGAATATGATGAATTTATTAATCTCGTAAATATATGAAAATGATTATTATATTAAAAGTAAATCAACAGGACAATAAAAGCAATTTAAAAAACATACTATAAAGAAGCCATGGTGATGGTTCAAAACCTCCATTTTTGTATTTCATGATGTAATATGAATCCACAATATTAATATCAATATGAACCCATTATAAAAATAATTTTGATTGATTGGTTCATATAACTCGTTGTTTATGTCTAAGTGGTCTCTTGCAAAGAAAATAACAGTAGGCACTGAGAAAAAAGGTAAATTGAACAACATGAAAAATGATGTAAACAAATTTCTCAAATATTACTATGAGTATGTTGAATTTATTAATCTCATAAATATATGAAAATGATTATTATATTAAAATTAAATCAAGAGGACAATAAAAGAAATTCAAAAAACATACTATAAAGAAGGTCACAATGTTATTATTTGTATGTCATAGAGATATGGAGTTCAATTGCTCTTCTTTCTTCCTGATTGTAACATATGCACTATATTTCATGTTGGCATAACTTTGAAAAGGGAAAGGCGGTGCAATGCATAAGACATCTATTGATTTCACTCTTGATATGGTTGTGAAGGTAAGGCTTTGCTGCTCTTTATTCCCGATATCAACTGATGCTCTTCCTAACGTAAATCCTTGTGACTTGTGGATTGTAAGAGCCCATGTCATCATCAAAGGAATTTATTTTCGATTTCCTCTTATCACTAGTGCGATAGGGACCATTTTTGGATTTTGCATCAAAAGGAGCACCAACATACTTATCGAAAACAACAGTTGTGAACATTGGAAGTTGAGGTGGCTTAGAGGTAGGCATATAAAATATATCCTTAACATAACTAAGTGCACCATTCACCAAGCCAGATTGAACCCATAAATTACATGTCATAATAACACGCTAATCACAACACATAAAAAATTCATGGTCCAATTAATCATCATCAACACCAAGGATTTATGAATGCCTTGAATTCTCAACAACAAATCGCGCAATTGGAGAATTTAATGATTTTAACATATGCCTATTATGGAATGAGACCATAATATTTGTTGCAAACATGTGAAATGTTGGAAATAATACTGAGATGGGGGGTGAATCAATATTGGAAACTTAACAATATTTCATTTCCATAAATAGATTTGTATACGCTACTTCAGTTAACGCAACTTGTGTATGTTTGCAACTATGTTTAGAGAAACCAGCGTACACCTTGTAAACTTATTATTTAGTCATTTGATATTTAATATGTGTATCAGAACCATATAAGCAGTAATAGGTATAGTAAAAACAAAGGAGACAATCACACAAAAGAACACAAGATATAAGGTGGAAACCTAATGTGGGTGAAAACGACCTACTGAAATTCGTCTCTATCTTATTTTAATAAGAAACTTCTTTTTACAACATTGTTGTACTGGTGCAGTCTTATACCAGTATGCATTCTTCTACCTACAGAAGGCTACAACTTTCTCTCATTGTCCAGCTTCTCCTGGAAGGGAGCTACAACCCCCTTAGCTCTTGTACTAGCTGATATACTAGTACGTAGGTGTTGACCTATAGAAGGCTATAACCTTCTCTTTTCTTCCAAGGACCACGTTTCATAAATTTTCAGATTGGATTGATCAATAGCGTCAATCAAACATCAAAATATAACTGCATCAATCAATCTCCCTTGCACTAACCAAAATTGAATCAAATAATCACTTCTCTAAATGCTGTAACAAGAATACAGTAACAGTACCATAACCCAACCAAAACCCAGAACACTACAACAGTAAACAGAAGTAGCTAAAACATATTTTATGAGATGTACACTACTTTAATATGTAGAACCTGCATGCATATGCTGCTATATGAAGGCAAACCTACATATACACTATTTTGAATTGTCGAACCAGCGTGTATACACACCTTTGCTATACTGAACCTGCATATAGATTTGTAAAAGGTGATTTACCCTTTTTCAACTATTTAGACATCAATTATACCTAAATCATTAGATTTATAGATCAATACATGCACCAAATATAAGAGATCAAAATCACAAAAAGATACTTCTCTTCATACCTTAAGATCTTTACCCATCAATAGAACTTATCCTTCTTCAAGCACCCAGGTTCCTCCTTGATTCAGATCCAACTATGCACCATAACCGAATGACCAGTATTCTAGATCTTGCTCTTCATATGATATTCAATGCTTGAGTGCCTTTGCCTAATGATCTCCTCCTCTTTTTATAGTCTTAGGTCTCAATCAATACCATGGTCCAAAACCACTTAGAAGAAATACCTTGGACCGAATACCTGGGGTCAACAGTTCGATCAAGATACCTTGGATCAATACCACAGGTCAAAATACCCGGGACCAAATACCACAAATCAAAACCAATTTTTCCAACATGTACGTGCTTTTCCTTGCATGAAAGTGCATGTATATGCATATGCGCCTTTTGTTCGACAAATCCACGTGCATACGTGGCTTTGTCAAGATAAACCTGTGTATACCTCTTTTTCCTTCATTTTGTGAGCTTGAAGTATGATGTGTCATCTAAGTGAGTTTCCATCAAGGACAACACCTGTGTCATAGTGCCAAACCTGTGTCATAATGCCAAAAATCTCCCCCTTTGGACTTGATGGCAACCCCAAGTCACTATCACTCTCCCCCTTTGTCATCAAGGACAAAGGGTTATGCTCCCTCTGAGGACATGTTGAATTCTCCGATATGCTGAAGTATGATGTTCATGCTCCCCCTGACTGTAAGCAAGGTCTGCAACAAGATCTTCTACAAGAAGAATAAGAATATATACATTATAAATGACCTTCCTATCACCAACGAATCATACATACATCCATCTCCCAACCAGGTGGGGATATACCAAGATTGACTCATCTACCCAACCAAGTGGGGATATATCAAAAGGTTATACAAGATAAGAACATTACATCATCCATCCTAGGCATAGTGGGGAAACAAAATAGGTTGTTATATGACCTTGATAGTAAAATATATACATGATATAGAGACAAAATATCTAAAACGAGATAGTTATCAACAACTATCATCAACAACATCTATCAATCACCATCAGCAATTGTGATCTCCCTCTGCACCTGTTCCAATAGCTGTGAAATTGTACCAAAAACTACTAAGATAATGCCAGAAATGTATTATTAGAAGTATATGCTCCCCCTGAACCTGTGCCAGATGATCACTGTCAGACCCATATCAAAATCTTTTCGTCATGAGTTTGTCCCACTGATATTCTTCAAACCAACATATACACGATTGTATCCACTACAACAGAAAAAATGTACATGGATATGCTTCATGAAACTCGCGTACACCCATTTTTCTCTGAAACAGATAAGAATTAATGGAAAGAAGATGCATAAAATACTCCCAGCATTTGCCTGAAGATATCAACAACTTGTTCTTTGGAGGGAACATACTCCAAATTGACCTTTTGTTCAAGCACTTGTTCCTGGAGAAAATGATATTTAATAGGTATATGCTTGTTCTTGGAATGCATGGCAAGATTCTTTGAAATACTAATTGCACTTGTATTATCACATAGAATGGGGATGGGTGGAGTACAAGTGATTTGAATGTCTTGTAATGTTTACATCATCCAAATAAGTTTTGTGTAGCAAGATGCAACAACCACATATTCTGCTTCAGCTATAGATAATGCAATTGAACTTTGTTTCTTGCTGGATCAAGACACTAATCTAGAACCCATGAAGAATGCATCACCATTAGTTCTTTTTCTGTCATCCATGCTTCTTGCTCAATCTGCATATGTATATGCATGAAGTGTAAGATCTGTATCTCTAGGATACCATAAACCAAAGTTTTGTGTCCCTTGTAGATATCTAAAGATTATTTTGACTGCCTGAAGGTGTCCTTCCTTTGGATTTGCTTGGAATCTTCCAACTATTCCTACTGCATGCATGATGTCTGCTTGGGTGCCTATTAGATAGAGCAGACTACCAATCATAGATCTATAGGTTGGTTGATGTATTACCGATGATTCATCATTTGCGCTAAGGCTGCATCCTGTTACCATAGGGGTACATACTGGTTTAGCATCTTCCATCCATATTTCTTCAAGATCTGCTTGAGGTAATTGGTTTGTGATAGAAAAATACCATTTATTTTGGTGAAATTGTAAACCAAGAAATATGTGAGTTCACCAAGGAGAGACATTTCAAATTCTTTCTGCATAACCAAAGAAAATTTTTGACTCATGGCTTCTTCATTACTGCCAAAAATGATATCATCAACATACACCACAAGTATTAGCAATTTATCATTGTCAATTTTTATATATAGATTGCTATCAGTTGATCCTTTTGAAAAACCTTGTTGATGAAGGTATTTGTCAAGAAGATAATACCATGGCCTTGGAGCTTGTTTTAGACCATAGAGAGCCTTTCTGAGTCTGCATACAAGTTTTTGATTATTTCCAATGATGAATCCATTTGGTTGCCTGATATATACTTCTTCTTCTAGATCTCCATTAAGAAAAGAAGATTTCACATCCATTTGATATACTTTGAACTTCTGAAAGCTAGAAAGAGCAAGGAACATTCTTATGGCTTCAAGTCTAGCAACAGGTGCAAAAGTTTCTTCAAAGTCACACCTTCTTGTTGAGCATATCCTTTACAAACAAGTCTAGCCTTGTTTCTAACAACTTCCCCATCTTCATTCAACTTGTTTTTGAATATCCATTTGGTTCCAATGATATTCTTATCACAAGGTCTAGGAACTACTTCCCAAGTATTATTCTTTTCAGTTTTCTCAAGCTCTTCATTCATAGCCTTGATGCAACATTCATCTTTGCATGCTTCATGTACATTTTTTGGTTCGATGGAGGAAAGAAATGCTAGATAGATTGAAGCTTCTGTAATAGTTCTTCTTTTCTATACACCTGCCTCTTTCTGTGCCAAAATTTGAGTCTCTCAATGATTTTTCTGAACATATCTGGATGGAGTATTTTGTTTTCCTTTACTTTCTCTTCTGGTGCTTCATTGGTCTCTTCTTCTTCAGCCTTTTATGTGGATGGATAATCCTCATCCTCTTCGCACTCTTCAGTTTTTACCTGCTTTGGATTTCGGCTTGCTTCATCAATCACAACATCAATACCTTCAACAATTTTCCCTATTCTTTTATTATAACACTTGTATTCGTTACTTCAGGAAAAGTAACCAAGTAGAATGCTTTCATCTGCTCTAGGTTGAAACTTGCCAAGTTTTTCATCAGTCCTTTTGATGTAATATTTGCTCCAAAAACTCTAAAGTATTTTATAGTAGGAGTCTTACCATACCAAAGTTCATGAGGAGTTTGAGTGTTGTTTACCTGAACATTCGTTTTGTTGAGAATAGTGATGACAGAAAATGCAGCTTCACCCTAGAAGGTTGAAGGAGTTCCAGACTCATCTAGCATAGCATGAGCCATTTGTTGAATAGTTATGTTCAACCTTTCTACCACTCCATTTTTCTAAGGAGTCCTTGCAGTAGAGAATTCTGTTCTTATTCCATGTTCTCCACAGAAGTCGAAGAATTCATCCGAGGTAAATTCCCCCCCTCAATCAGACCTGAGGCATTTGATTTTGTGATCTGATTCATTTTAAACCAAAGCTTTGAATGCTTTGAACAATTCAAATTCTTCATCTTTATGCTTCAAAAATCCTATCCAACACATTCTACAAAAGTTGTCAATGAACAATATAAAGTATTCTTCTCCACGAGGTGACTTTTTCCTTGATGGACAGCATAAATCAGTATGGACAAGTTTAAGAGGCTTACTAGCTGATCCTTCCTTCAGAGGGAAAAGGGTTATGGTTTGCTTACCAAATTCACTTTAATTTCATATTGTATTTTCTGGAATTATAATGTTAGGAAGATCGCGAATAGCCTGATATTTGCATGCTTTCCTTATCTGAGGGAAGCTTAGATGCCCCAATCTTCTGTGGCATAGCTAGTGTTCATCATTTTTGCTTAGATAGCATTGTTGTTGTCCTCCCTCGAGTATGTATAAATTATTTAGAGTTCTTATGCCTTTGATCATTGTTTCTCCTGTATCAAGCTCATGAAAAACACATCCATTTCATCGAAATACTACCTCATTTCTTTGGTCACACATTTGACTAATAGTGCAAAGATTATGCTTTAAACCATCAACATACATAACATTTCCATATTTTACCTTTTCTTTTAAGAGAAAAGAGCCTTTACCTTTAATGATTGCAGGGGTGTCATTTCCAAATGAGATCTTCCTTTCGTTTTCTAAGGCACTATATAGCTGAAGTTTTTCTTTATCACCTA
The DNA here is from genome assembly GCA_000404065.3 of Pinus taeda. NCBI lineage: Eukaryota > Viridiplantae > Streptophyta > Pinopsida > Pinales > Pinaceae > Pinus > Pinus taeda. The sequence goes on from APFE030647242.1 coordinate 43,363, forward strand.
TCATGTGTTTTGAGCATCGACTGTCGTTGTACCTTTGATTTTCTTGTCCTTCTACATATAAGGATATAACACATCTTTCAGTTTGCAGTTCCTTCTTTTCCATGTTATGCGAACCAATGAAGCTTGCTCTTTCTGAGATGTTTGCCAAAATTTACTCCTGCATTCAGAGTCTTTATGACTGAAGTTGTTACAGATAGAGAATTCTATTTCATTTTGAAGAGCATAAAAGTTATTGTAGGTCCTTTTTATGATCCCAGTAACTTTCCTTTGAGTTCATGCTTCGTTAGTTATAATGGTCTTGTAAGCAACAAATTGAGCAGCTTTGTGTCCAAAGTTATGACATGAAAAACATTGGCCATTAAAGAAATTCCCGCGTTTATTGAATCTACTAACCTAATGATTGTAGTTTCCATTGACATTCATTCTTGAAGTAAATTGATAATGATTTACCTATGGTTGGTTATAGCTTCTATTCATCATTGAAGTATATTGAACTCAATTTACCTGGTGATCTGCTTTAAGCCTCTACTGACGATTGTCAACTTCTTCACTTCTTCTTGTTGCATCTAAATAACTTTTGGAGTTTAATGGCTTCTATGCTTGAGATGGTTCTTCAGTATATCCAAGACCTGTCTTTATTAGAGGAGAACACTACACTTTGATAATTTTATCTAAAGTTTTCAATCCTTTAGCAAACCTAAGATTGAGAGCTTTTGTTTTCTCAATTTCTTTTCTTAGACCCACAATTTCACATTCTAACTTTTCATTTTGTTTTTCCCTTTTAGTAAGTTGGAATCTCAAAGTATCTATGATCATACTCTTTTCTTCTAAACATATTTTAAGTTTAGAAATTTCTTCATAGAGACCATATTCATCTAAAGCATCCAATAAATCACCATCTTTGAAAGTCATCAGAAGTCTATAGTCATTAATATTTTCATCTTCATCACTATTTGATAAACCATCACCATCTTCATGTGTATAGTAGCTCTTTTTATTTACACTTTGTTTTCCATTCCATTTTGTTGATTCCTTACCTATATCAAGCTTATCTTTGTGAGGACACTTGGAAACATAATGACCTACTCTTCCACAAGAAAAACATTTGAAAGGTAGTTTACCTCTGAATCATCCAAATCCCCGTTGAAGGTTCCTCGAAAATTTTGATTCTTTCTCTCCTTCCGACGTATGTCCTAACTCATTTCATTGAGTTATCCTTTTCCTGAAGCTTTGAATGCAACTTCTCTCATGTCCGATGGACCCCCTTTTCTCATTTCATAAGTTGTTAACATTATGTGCCACTGTGACATAGTAATACTCTAAAGATCCTGCTTTTCCTTTATGGTAGAAAGTTTTGATTCAAACTTAGGAGACAAGGATCTTAGAACCTCTTCAACAAATGTAACTTATTTTATCACTTAACCCAATTTCTTCATGCAATTAACAATCTCATCTATACGTAAGAAATAATTAGCTACACTTTCATCATTGTGCATTCTGAGAGTTTCATATTGAATTATGAGAGATTGTAGTTTTGCATGTTTTACCTGATCGTCTCCTTCATAACTTAGAATGATATTGTCCCATATTTCTTTGGCAGTTTTGAGTTTTACAACCTTGATGAATTCTGATTGTGATAGACTCCCCAATAGAGTATTGACAGTCTTTGCATTTGTTTCATACTGCTTTTTACCTACCGTATCTGTAGGAGTTGCTGATGGAAATGTGTATCCTCCTTCCACAATATCCCAAAATTTCGTTCCAAGAGATTGAAGATAGGTTGTGGTTCTTACCTTCCAATAGATGAAGTTGCTCCCATCAAAGATTGGTGGCCTGATGGATGCCTCCTTTTCGTAGTTTCTCATGATAATAGATCTTCCTTTAAGTGATCAAGCTTCTTCTGAAGGACCTGCTTTGATACCAATTGTTGGAAATAATACTGAGAGGGGGGTGAATCAATATTAGAACCTTAACAATAATTTAATTTTTATTTTTATTTTTATTTTTATTTTTTTATTTTTTTATTTTTATTTTTTATTTTTTAATTTTTAATTTTTTAATTTTTTTAATTTTTTATTTATTTATTAAATTTATTTATTTATTTTTTTTTATTTTTTTTTCTGTATAAAGACTATTCTATTAAGATAAAAGGAAAAAAATATTTAGAAAGAGGTTTGAACCTCTGAGGCGGCTATAGCATGCCCTCTACCAAAAGACTGTTGCAGGTAGCACATTGCCTTCCTTTTACAAAAGTGAGAATCATAGAAGTGAGAATTATGGTAAGCGTGAGAGACCCAACACTAAACTGAGCTATATAAGATCAAAGCTTCAGAAGAAGCTGATTTTTTACAAAAATGTTGTCCTTTACAGTCACTATTACAAAAAGATTGAAAACCAAAATTATGTCCTCGAGATTGTAAAATTTCATGCTAATAAGAAAAGAAGCCATGCACATTGAGAATTTCACACAAAAACTAGGAATCATAAGATAACTTGCTGTCATGTCGCTGAAGCCAAGAGTAATTAAACCTGGAGTGGAGAGCCTGTAGCGTTCTCATTTGCCTGGTTGGGGGAGCTTACCCAAGTTACCATCACATTATTTTCAGCTTCCATCATACTGCCTTCTGGAGGAAGAACAAGGTTCAGAACATTTCCAGAGAGGCGCGCAGGCTCACAAGCAATAATTTTCTCTTGAGGTGAAGCTGGCTGAGGTTGAAAGTCTTCCTGTTGGCCCTCCTCGTGCAACGCAGTAGAGTAATTGAGGACGTCTCCAGCCAAGCTACCCTGAAAATCACTAGAATTTTGAGAATGAGACTGCTCCATGAAGGGTTCATCCGAGCTTGTAAGCTAATCTTCCTCCTCCGAGAAGATAACAGTTATAGTAGCTGAGATAAGAGGCTTATTAAGCCTGCTTCTGAACGTGAACTGGGTTGTTTGAAAAGAGTTGTTCAGGGTAGGTCTAGAATGGTCAGAGGGAAGAGAGGATGGAGAGGTAGAGGCTAACGGAGTTATGCGTTGAGGGACAGAGCCACCACGACCCTAAGAACCTCCACAGGACCTTGAATTACTGCCATGCCTTGGGATGCCGCGACGACGGGCCATTACGGTATGAATCTGCGGATTGAAGGAGCCGAGAGACTGAAGGTGAGAGTGAAGCGGCCAGACATGGGCTAATTGAACTGAGTTCGAGGACCAGACCTCTGTACAGAAGACCCAAATGCAGAGCTCGCAGTAGATGGAATAAACCAGAAGAAAAAACCAAGCAAAGACAGAATAAGCCCAATGCACGAACCAGACACTTTTAGAAAATACCAAATCGAAACACCTTACAGAGCTGGGCGAGACGAAATCAATAGACCAGGCGCAAACGGAGAAGACTAACTCAATACAACAGACATCGGTGGAGAGAACCAGAACCATTTACCTGAAGTAGGCAGATTAAGACCAGTTATGAAGCCAGAGGGGCTTCCAAATTCTCTGAGCTGCGCAAGGCGTTGAGGACATAACCATCAGTGGAGAACTAAAGTGCCAATATCTGAAGGACTCAGAGCAAATATGCCATGGTGAATGAGCGCCATACTGAAATCAATTTCCTGCAGATCTCGAGCCCGATGATCTGTTAATGCCTGTAAATCACATACCTCGAACCGCCAGAGCCAGCTAAGTGGAATGCCAGCTACCCAATTCGCATGCACATGCATTAACACGTTATTGATGCACCCGCATCCGGGTGTGAATCTTCCTTCAACTGCATATCATTTGTTACGATGGTGTGGAAGTTAGAGAGTTGGTTTTCAGAAGCTATGCTAGATAGAGAGCCATCAAAGAATCCCCTTCCACTATCCACTCCTAAATTAGCAAGAAGGTCTGCCAGCTTGTTCCCTTCTCTTCTGATGTGTTTGAAGGAAATTTCTTGGTGATGAGAAAGCCATTGATTGAGAAGCTCAAGTCATGGAGCCATTCTCGAGCTGCTGCTGACCTTGTGAACAGGGGATCCCTGCATAAGTTTTGAGGCCATAGTGATGATAATTTGGGAGTCCCCTTCGACAATAAGAGGAAGGAACCCTCGTTCTTGCGCCGGATTAAGCCCTCTCCATAATCCTTCCAGTTCCGGTGCATTGTTGGTATTCCAGCCAATTGAGCCAAAAAACATTATAAGGGGAGTACCCTGGTAATTTCTGATGGCTCCACCAATTCACGTTTTCCTGGGATTACCCCTCAAAGCTCCGTCAAAGTTAAGTTGAAACACATTGATTGGTGGTGGAGTCCATCTTGCTCGAATATCCTGATGCTTTGAGGAGCTATCATTGGAAGAGAGCAGATGCTTTAATTGAATCTGCCAGCTGTCCCATATAGCTTGTTCCTATGGGAGTGATGGGAAATCCTCTTTGGACCAGAATTTGATATACAAAGTTTCTTTAATATTATGTTGTAATCTGGTCCATATCTGCTCAATCGACAGTGATTGATCTTTAAAGATCCTTCTGTTTCTCTCCTTCCAAATATTCCACATTAGTAGTCTCAGTATGAGTTGCCATAGTGTGTTTAAAAGTTTGCTTTGATATGGCTCTTGGCTCCAGGTGCGAAGGGTGCCTTTAATGTCCCCATGCACTCTGCCTCCCTTTTGACAGCGGAATGTGGCCTTTTCCCACAATTTCCTTCCTAGCTGACAGGTTTGCATAAGATGTAATGCTGATTCCTCTTCCTGTTTGCAGTTGGGACATATGGATGGCCCAGAGAAGTTCCTTTTCCTGAGGTTGTCCCATGTGAGAATCATGTTGTGGGACAAAAGCCACAGAAAAGTAGAAACCTTCGGCCATATAGAGGAGTTCCATATCTTATCCCATAAATTATCTCTGATTACCCTGTCTTTTATGATGATTTTCTAAGCTTCTCTAGTGGTGAAAGTGCCTTTTTCCTCGTATCCCCATCTAAGAATGTCCATACCTGCCGAAGATAGAATTTTTCATTTTTGAAGTTCTGCGGAAAGAGAAAGTTGAGTTTGCTCCGGGCTGTGAGGTATTATATGACTAGCTTCTTTCCACTTTCTGTGTTCTTGGGTAGTGTGTGAGTCCCAAAATTGACTCACCTTATCATACTGATTTATATCTTGATCTGGGAGTCGCGGGATAGTGTCTCTGAGGTTTGGAAGCTGCTACCATGAGTCTTCCGAAAACCTTGCTGTGTGGCCATCCTTCACATCCCAAAAAATATGCTTTTGTATTAGAATTCGATGTTGAATGGCTAAGTTCCAAATAACAGATCCTTTACTAACTTTTGACATTCTAATTTTCTCTTCTATGGGCGCATTTCTTGCATATTTCGCTGTCCATAGGGAGGCCCAACGAGTGATGGGATTTGAGAGCCATCTCCACCACATTTTGGCCCCCATTACCATATTGCTATGTTCTGGGTCTCTTAGCCCAATGCCTCCAGCTTTTTTAGGTAGACATGCCTTCTTCCATCTGACTAGAGCCCACTTTCGATTTGGACCCGAATTTCCCCATAAGAAATTACGCTGAAGCTGTTTTATTGCTCTGAGAACCCACTTAGGTGCCGCCAATATGGAAAAAAGGTAAAGAGGCATGGACTGTAGAACAACTTTAATTAACACTAGCCTACTAGCCATATTAAGAGCTCTGTGGGTCCATAGGAACAATCTGGCTTCAAGTTTTTCTAAAAGGTTATTCCAAGAGGAATTCTTGAGAGCCGAGGCAATTAAAGGAGCACCCAAGTATTTAGAAGGAAGGGAAGCGATGGTGAAGCCTAGGATACGGGCAATTGATCTTTGGGTGGTGGGAGGCGTATTGAAGAAGAATATCTGAGATTTAACTTTATTAATGAGAGCTCCAGAGGCATCCGAGAAGTTTGCAAGAATTGATTTGAAAAATCGTGCTTCTTGAACAGATGGATGACCAAATAACATATTATCATCTACGAATTGCTAGTGAGAAAAGGCGGGGGCCTGGTGGAAAGCTAGACCTTTGAGGCTTTGAGAGAGGATAGCCGATTGGATGCTGTGGCCTAGGCCTTCAGCTAAGATGACAAACAGAAAGGGCGAGAGGGGGTCACCTTGTCTGATACCCCTAGTAGGACGGAATGTCCCAACAGGATTCCATTAATGAGAATAGAGAAGAATGAGGAGGATAATAGATTACTGACCCATCTGATCCATACCCCTAGTAGGACGGAATGTCCCGACGGGATTCCATTAATGAGAATAGAGAAGAACGAGGAGGATAATAGATTACTGACCCATCTGATCCAGGAGCGGGCGAAACCAAAGGCATTGAGGATTTTTTGCATCTATTCCCAACTAATACTATCAAAAGCCTTAGATAAGTCAATTTTGAGAAGCATACCTAGTTTTTTCGAATTCTTGAGAGACTGGATTATTTCATGGGTTAAAATAATCCCATCCGTGATCTGCCTTTTTTCTACATATCCAGATTGTTCTGGAGATATGATAAGGGGAAGCAAAGGCTTCAATCTGGAAGCTATAACCTTGGAGACAATTTTGTATATAATGTTGCACAAAGTAATCGGTCTGTATTTATCTGGAGTGTTGGATTCCTCTGCTTTGGGGATTAATGCAATGAATGTTGCATTCATACCTAGATACATCCATCTTAAAGTGCACGATTCTTCCACGACCTGCCAGAATTCCCATTTAACTAGATCCCAGAAATGCTGAAAAAAGTTTGAGGTGAATCTGTCTGGTCCTGGCGCTTTCCCTGCATTCAGCTGATGCACAACAGTATCAACCTCTTGAAGACTTATGGTCTTGAGAAGGAGAAGAGAATGATCTTCTGTGATTAATTTGGGTATATGTCTGATGACTTTATCAATAGCCTCTGTTCTGTTTATGTTAGGTTCTTGATTCATCTTCTTGAAGTAATTGAGGAATTCCTGTTCAATGCCTTCATGGGTTTCAATTTTGCTTCCTTGCTCATTGTTGATATGGGAGATTTGATTGTTCATTCTTCTTTGCACTGTATTTTTGTGAAACAATTTCGTATTCTTTTCACCCTCCTTCAGCCATCTAACTCTAGTTTTTTGCCTCCAGAGAGTTTCCTCCTGTAAGTCTCTCTCAAGGATTTGATTTTCTATGGACTTCTCTTTCTTGGCTAGCTCTTCAGAGCGTCCTTCAGTGGTCATTCTTTGCTGAATAGCTTTCATTTCTTGATTGAGGGTTTCCTTAGCTTTGAAGATGTTGCCAGAGATGGATTGATTCCAGCGTTTAATTTCCCCCTTCAGATATTTCAGCTTCCTTTGGAATATGGACATTTTTGTGCCATTCGTTGGATTGAATTTTAACCAAGATGCTCTGAAAAATTCATAAAATTCCGGATGAGATAGCCAAAAAGCCTCAAACCGCAAGGGTCGCCTTGCATTGCAACCAGGACGATTCCAATGGAGGGCGATTGGCCAATGATCAGAGCCTGAGATAGGAAGGATAGACGCAATGAATTCTCCTCCTAGATGAACTGCATTATCAGAAATCTGAAATCGATCAAGACGAGAGGGTATTTGCATTGGTTCTGCCCTTTTGTTGTTCCAAGTGTATAGGCTGTTATTTGAAGGAAGATCTATCAGCCAATTATTCTGAATGGAGTCTTTTAATATAGAGCCATCCCTATTTATTCTGCAACGTCCTCCCTTTTTTTCCTCCATTGTTGCGATCATGTTGTAGTCTCCTCCAGATATCCATAAAGGGTATATCCTCTCTGTATTGAGTTGCGTCAAGGCATCTAGAATTTCAACCTTGTGCTGGGTTTCTTGAGGAAAATACACATTTATCATATGACCAAAGATATTGGTGCCAATTATGTGAAAGATGGCTTGGATGAAGTTTTTATTTGCATGTATTTTGTTTAGTTGAATGATTCGCACATCCCAGAGCACTGCAAGTCCTCCTGACGCTCCCTTAGCATCAACAACTGTTACTA
>APFE030647256.1:4231-26116 GCA_000404065.3 Pinus taeda
AAGCCAACTCTTTCATTTTGCAAATTACCTACCAGTTTTAGACATATTCTTTGAAATTTCTATGTTGAAGGTGTTGGAGTTTTGGTGAGTAATACAAAATGCACACCTACAGTTCTATTGTTCACCTATTAGACCAGTGAAAATTATAGGCAAAATTGGAAGGGTTGGACATGAATATTCCAACTATACTCTTATTGGCCTGCAATACATATATTCATAACACATACCTACAATACTATTGTTCACCTATTCTGCTAGTGCATATTGTAGGCAAATTGTTAATGTTGGACTTCGTTGTCTCAAGTTCACACACCAGCGCTAAAGATGCAATGTATTGTGTGCATCCTTGGATATGTTTAACGTTGCAAGCTAACTGTTTAAATAAATGCATGTATAAAAATTCTATATTAGCAAAATAACCATCAATATTTTTTTCTAGCATTTTGGGCTGAATTCACAATAGTATGCTAAAAAGTGTCATTTCAACGTCTCGAAATTAGGATATATAAATGTGAGATATATACTCTATATCTTTGGGTTATATCCTTTTCAAATATGAGTTTTTTAGGCTACATGTTAATTGTTTGAACTTTGAACTTTGAATAAATTCCTAAATGGATTTTGTAAATACTCGAATGAATGGACTTCATAAGGCAGTGGTACCATAAATTGTGTTATTTCAAATATTTGACTTCCATATTTTCACAAAATACAATTTCCTCAATAAATACTTATATGTATAGATACTTATGTTTAGGATTATATATGTGTTGGAGCGATTCCTTTATGTTTTACTATAATCCTAATGCTGACAAGCTTTAGCTGACCTTTTTGATCAATTGTTCATAGAATATGCAAAAGATTTCATTGTCAAAATGTGGCAAAAATTACATTTCTCCTAATTTATTTTTTTATTGTTCATGACAAGATAATCATGTTGCAGGAATGAGGTATCCTATAGTTTGTTTCAATTTGTGGATATTTTTTTCCTCCCATTTTTTTACAAGGATGTAGATTTGATTTTCATGTTGATGGTTTTTGCATGTATCTTATCTAGGCCCAAATGCTGGTAATGGAGTAGATCTTGAGAAGTAGTCATGGAAACTGACTATCAGAGGTTAATGTTACAATACCACTTCCTCCTGGTATCAAAATTTTTTTAATGGTAAGAGACATAAAGAAGAGTAATTTAATGACAGGGTTGAAAGGGCAACCTCATGTCTTAATTCTAAGTCATTTATTTGCGTTTCTTAGCTCTAAGTCATCTGTTTTTGAGCTTTACTAGATCAATTATTTCACTAATCCAATATGCATGGATTGTATTTTTCACCCGATGTTAGTTACTTGACATGATTGATATAACATTCAAATCTAGGCCACTTTTATTTTAAGCCAGATATTTTATTATTTAAAAGGATGTTCATATTTTGATTGGTTTACTTGGAGCTTGATTTTAAAAAAAAAATTCTAAATTCCACATGGATGTTATTTTTTCAGGGTGAGCTCTTTGCACCAGTAGGGTTAGATGAGTCCTAGAACATAGGTATACAACAAGAACATCTTTGGACTTTGTTGTGTATCTGTTATTATTTATATCATTAATGGATGGTTATTGATTATGTAAAACAGAGGATGGGAAGATCCTTCCAATTATCTTTACAAAACAAAATAAAATGGAGTGGTAGAATTGTGTTTTAAAGGGTGCGCCAAAAATCAGTACTTGAAAGGTAGAACTTGATAATGGCAAGCTATCTAATCTGGATCTAGAGACAAAACAAACCATGGAAAAAAATGATGGTATTGACAAGTCTTCCCAGAAAATAAGCTCTAATTGTTAGACCAGTGCCCAAATTTTAGTTATCTACAATGGAAATATTGACTCTAGATTTATTTTTATGAATAATGACTTTGGTCGCTGTCCTATTCATTTCCTATGAATTATTTTGATTTCAAACTCCAACTAGTTTATTGTTAAATTAAGTAAAGCTTTGATAACGAACTTATAGTTTTCGAATCACTTTTCTGTATTTATTTTCTTGAGCAAATTTGTCTTTTTACTTTAGGTACTGTAGATTGCTACTATGTGACATATGCTATGATATAATTGCCTCGATAAATAGAAAGAAGTGTTATACAACATAGTCTTTTTTAAATGTAAAGAAACAATATTTCCAAACACAAAGTTTATTAATTAAGAACATCTTTTAGACTTCTTTGTTAAGTTATGATTATATTTCGGTAGGGGATTTTGTGTACGCTGATATTGTGTTGTCTCTTTGGTTCTTTTCAGGTAACAATGGCTAATAAGGAATGTGCTATTGAGTAGCAAGCACACATCTTATTCTACTATCAACAAGAAACTCCATGGTTTTAAGGCATGGCAACAAAAACGTGGATGTTAGTGGGATATCCAAAGTCCGTGTGGGATGAATTTAATAGTAGTGATGATTTTGATTCCTTGTTAGATAAAGAATGTCATTAGTCAAATTCAAAAAAACAGAAGGAACTCAAGAATGAAGGTGAAGCTATTGCTTTCTGTCCAAGTCAATTTATTTTATTTGTTGGTTGCTATCATGTTTTAAATGTGGACTTGTGAAATTCCAAATTTCATGTTGGTTTATGTAAAGGGGATATATATATATATATATATTATCATATGTCGTTCACGGTTTCCAAAGATTTGTGTTACATTTGCATAGAAGTTTAGATATCATTTAGATATCTAAACACCAAACAACAACAACATTGAGATTTTTCTTTCACTCAACTTATAACATATTGCATCTGTCTTCATCAATTTTCTTCTTCCATATGTTATCAACTTTTGACATTTCCTTTGCAATATTTGGTGCATTTTCTAGTTATAGGTCATTTATAGATTATAAATGTCTTCAGACTTTCACTTCTAATTGAGTATTCAACTAAACATATGGATTCTCTTATACATAATTATTTTTCCCTCCACCCACTTTTCTTAACTTCCATAACCCTTAGGTAGGGACCTGCAACTTTGATGTTGCTTTGCTTGTTTAGTAAAATATTGTTGAGACTTTAATTTATTGAAAGTTGTAGAATTTACAATTTATGAAGTTTCAAGGTCTAATTTTAAAAGTATAATTCTTTAAAGGGTTTTAGCTCAATGGAAGAGCACGTGCTTTATAGGCAGGAGGTTGGTGTTTCGATTCCATCGTTCCTTGACATGATCCATATGGAATGAGCTTTTGACCATCACCAATGAGCTTTGGTGACATTTTTCAACCGTCACCAAAATATGAAATGGTAATGGTCAATGAATGCCACCATATATATGCATCAATAGTGACAGAACTCAAAGGTTTGTAACCATAAATCGTTCTTGATATGAAATGGTGATAGTCAATGTTTTTCATTATAGTCATTAGTCATGACAGACCTTGAATATCACCACAACACCTATACTTATGGCAATGTGGCTTTTGGTGAGGGTCAAAGAATGTCACCATATATGCACCAATAGTGTCGACCATGAAAGATCCATCACAATAAATCATTGATCCGTCATTATAATCAATATTCATGATGGACCTTTAATGTCACCATAACACCTATACTTTTTCTGATGCCACCTTTGGTGACGTTAAATTTTTTGTGACGGAGGCTATGATCCATCACCATTGCTCATATGAAATGGTGATGGTAGCTATCTGTCATTATAAATCATTATTAATGACGGACTTTGAATGTCACTATAACACCTATACTTTTGGTGATGCCACCTTTGGTGACGTTCAGTTTTTGGTGACAAAAACTATGGTCAATGACCATTGCTCATATGAAATGGTGGCAATTTCTATCCATCATTATAAATAATTATTGGTGACGAACTTTGAATGCCTACAACACCTATAATTTTGGCGACACCACTTTTGGTGACATTCAATTTTTGGTGATGAAGGCTCTTTTGACCGTCACCAATGAGCTTATTGTGACATTTTTAACCCCTCACCAATGTCCTTTCTTCTTTTAGTGTCAACATACACTATATTATCAAGCATTTCTTAATTCCTCATTGTTAATCATTAAAGACTTGGGAATATTCAAGCTTGGGAAGTGGGAGAGGTTCTTGTAAGCTAGACAAGAAGCCTAAGAGCCCCATTTTCAGATCATCAGCCTACAGTGATTTATTGTGATAATGTAAGTGCCATAAAGTTAGAAAAGAATCTGGTTCATCACAATAGGACAAAGAATTTTGACATGAAATATCACTTATTCAAGATTTGGTGTAGAAGAAGAATATTGAATTGAAGCATATAAATACTTAGCATCAACTAAAAGATATCTTCACCAAAGCAGTTGCAAAAACTCAATTTTTGGCACTACACGATAAGATAGTAAATCCTCATTAATCATTAAGGTGGAGTGTTGGGAATAATTCTTAATTTGTTATGTAAATTTCTAACAAATTAGTCAGCGGATTTTGTGTTCTCTGCAAAATTAGGGTAGAAAATTAGTAGGGTGGTCAATGCTAAAAATTAGTTGTAGTGTCAGTAGATTTTTTACAGAGTAGATTCTTATATAGTAATAAATTAGTAATAATTTTACTATATAAGAATGTAGTTAATGGTTCAATTAATATATGAGATTTACAACAGTTTTTAGCTCACACAGTAACTGTGTTTTATTTGTTTTATTTGTTTTATATGTATTTTTCTTCATAGTTATGTTGGCTTATCAGATGGCTTAAATAAGTCGTTTCATATTCTACAGATATGATGTGTAAATGATTGTAGCACACTTGTTTTTCCCTCACTCCTCAACCATATTTTTGTATTTATAATTTTTATGTCATTGAGTCGCCTAACTGTTCTTGGGATCTACATACCACATGAATCAAACCACTTGAACAAAATGTGACTACCACCATTGGTTCAAAGCCATCGAGACAAAATGTATGTATTCAACAAAATGTACATATTTAAAAATGCAAAATACCCTCTTTTGCAATTTTGTTATAAACTATTATCAACACAAAGAAATTGTTTTGCAACATATATACAAATAAACTATTTAGGAATACCAAGTAATTCCTATTCAATGAAATATGAAGAATAAAGACACAAAGATTATTAAATATTACCTACTTAGAAAACATATACAACTTGAATTCTTGATTATTAGTGGCTTTGGTAATTAAAACCTCACAGACCTTTTAAAGCAATTGGGATGGAAGAGTATGCATGTTGAATCTTCTAAAAGATCGACATAGAATAATCTAGATGAATAGAAAAGTCTCAATGCTAAGTAAACTTGATAGAACCATCGTAACCCTATATTTTAGCCATTGTTAAGTATTGAAAATTCCTATATAGTTTAGCCATGGTTAAGCATTGGAAATCTAGAGCCAGCAAAACAACAACATCTTCTCCACCTTGGTGGTGGAATAACAATATTTTCTAGAGTATAACAACACAAGCATTAAACACAAATCTTGAATTTTATGGTAATCACCCACTCAGCCTGTGATTTCTCATATTACTATAGAAATTGCTTGAATCTTGCATTGTAAAAATTATAGAGAGAAAATTCATCTATAGAATAGTGGTAGCATTGGCATGACATAGGTTATTGATTTTACCACCATCCAATCAGATTGTGGAATAAAGGTTGTCACTGCATTAACCACAAATGGATTTTGAAAAGTTGTCCTATGAAATCCAATGCATAATAAATTCACATTGATTCCAAGTTTGACTTTGAGATTTAGCAAGAAGGATCTTGTCTTTGAATGTTACTCAGATTGTGAGAATTATTTTTATCATAACATTGAGATTAAGCTAGATGTGCTAGAAAATTGATCGTGTTTAGGCTTATTCATTCTCATTGTTGGGGTGTGGATTTGAAAGAATAAAATTTATTTTTTAAACATAGAGACTTTTTTGTTTTTTTTGGTTTGTTTGTTTTTTCTTTTTCTTTTCCGTATATTTATAAAATGAAGAAAGAAATTTTTTCTTAATACAGATTGACATAGTGTTGTTTTTAAGAAACTTTTGTTCAAAAAAATAAAAATAAAAATAAATTTCTAAGGTTTTATAACTTTTGTTATAAAAAATTCTGTAAAATCTATTGGTTTGAAAAAAAATCATCTATAATTGACTTTTTTGAAATTTTATAGTTTCCTCAAATGTTATAGGAAAACATAAAGAAGAAAATAGGAGCCCACTTTGAATCTTTGGCAATTAAAACCAAGGTAACTCTCTATGATAAAGATATTTTGAGATCAATTCTATTATGTGAAGGCAAAAATAATGGAGGTTGTGATTAGGATGCTAATAATAATAAAAGTAAACTTCAAGAAATTTTTGCATAATACTTACCCTTGGATTAAGCAACTATATATCTTGGGTTATAATAATCACTTTTTCAAGAGAATAAAAAATTCTACATACAATTTTGAAATGCTATAGATTTGTTAGGGTAATTCCAAAATATAGATTTAGATTACATTAACCCAAATAATTTTATAACAAAGTAGATTATATTTAATGACAACTGAAATGTCACAAACTTTGAATTGTGGCCCCTATATTAAATAAAGACTTCAATATGCTAAGCACTTTTCTTCCATACAATATTAAAAACAACTACATTTTAGTTATTGAGATAAATAAAAAATGACAATCTCATATTTTTCAAAAAGGGAGTTCACATGGATGTACAAAACTACTCTTTTTGTTTGAGAAAATTGATATATACTCAAAGTATGTATATTTACAATGAATTTTATATTCTAGTGGCTCATTATTGTTGAGAGAAAAGAGCTATGAAGCCCATAAGACTAAGGAGTTTTTTCATACATAGATGTTAACATTCAAATTGCATAACCTCCATATAAAACCAAGGAAAAAAATATTTAAGCCATATTTTACAATTGTATTCTTTTCAGGATACTAATTTATGGTATACTTATTTGATTACTTCTAGAACTAGATTCAGATCAATGGATAATGACAAGGCTTCATCCATAAATAAGGATGAAAACTCATAAAAAGGTTGGTTTTGACTTAGTGGTTGAACAAGGAGTCATTTTCTAACATATAATCCCCAAGCTAGTTTATAATGTAGGTCCTGATGTTCTCTTAAAGAATGATCCTTTAACCAACCTTCCATATCATCCTGGTTACCTTTTATTCCCCTTTATTTGAGAATATTTATTCAAACTTCCTTCTTGTAGGGTCATAACACTAGGAAACTATATTGACTCTTAATTTCTTTAATATAGGACACATCATCTAGGTGCCCCTGCTAAGGCTATTTCTTGAAATTATCCTAGATTGAAACTCTATTTGGTAGAGAAAATCACATACTAATCTTTTTTATGGATTTTTTAGACCTTTTAAATAGGTTTCTACCACCACTTCAACTCATATTCATCACCTTTCATGAAATTAGCATAATATCATAATGATGATATAAATATTCTTAGTGCAATATTTTTTTGACCATAGTATCTCATATTCTACATCCATGTCTAATAGTACTTTGTTTCATTCTAAGAACTAGGTTCCATTAATTTTCAACCTCTCATTGTGGATATAGGTTTCCATCACTTCACCATACACGGTTCCAAATAATTGTAGATCCAAGGTGTATTTCTTTTGCTAAACAAAAAATATTTTCTCTATATGGATCTAGTTCCAAGTTGATATAATCTATACAATAGTACACCATCCATATAAAGGTCCTCTCTTGGTCTTACTTTTCCATCCTTAACTACCTCTAAAGCACCCCTTCCCTAATAGGAGGAATGATTTAACTAAATCTTTCATAATGAAGGCAATAGAAATTGTTTTAAGTTATTCTCTAGTTCAATCCTCCACAATTATGGGTTAATATATTTTGAAACCATATGTCCCTAGATCCAGTCATGCTAACTCAACTTGTACATACTTTCCCTACCAAATATTTTCTAATTAAATAGTGAATAATCTTAAAGACATAACCACGTAAGTCCTTAGTTTTGTCTCTATTCCGGTTTAGAAAATAAATTTCTCCTATTTCCCTTTTACCTATGCACAACTTTTTCATATGTTTTTTCCTTATTTTTTCCAACAACGTTTTATGGATATAAAGGAAAATGTACTATTTGACTAGAATTGATCTTAGGAGAGTTAAATTGTTATCAACCTTGTCATTTATAAAATAAATTTCAAGTTTTAATTCAACCTTTGATATTTTGCTCATGAAGGCTAAATTTTTCCAAAAATTCCTTCTAATTTATTGCTAATTAGTTTAATTTTTTAAATCAAACCCTCTTTTCATGAACTCAAGAATCATTCTCAACTTTTAAGTAATTCCTATAATTTCAAATGCTAATGAAAATTCATTGGATTCTTCCCTCATAATATATTCTCAAATCAACCCTTAAATATCGAGCTTTTTAAAACACTTTCTTCCATTGCCTAATTTAGTCCTGTCATAATTGTAATGCTCACCCTTTGAACTTACAAATAAATACAAACTTTCCCTTTCATGATTTCAAATAGAAATTTGAAATTTGAATATAAAACGAAATTTCTTACTCTAATAGATGTATTAAACCAATAATATTATTCCCCTCATGATGTAATCCATAAAGGAATCCAACAACATTATATCTTATGCATTTTAACCTATCAATCAAGTTCTATAAAAAGATATTCAATTCTGAAATGCTTTTGTTTACTTAATAGAATATGAATTTAAAATTATAAAGATACATGCATTTTATTAACTTTATCATTTCAATATCATCCATACTGCATGCAACTTTTTAAAATTAAAATCTAGTTAGTAGTGACATTAATTTTGATAGCTTTTCTTCTCTCCTATCTAAAATGTTGGATCGTTTATGTGGGTTGTATTGTGCTTTATAAGGATTTGAATATTATATCAAAGTAGAGTAGTCAATTGTAAATATCATATATATGGATATCTAATGGTTTATAATAATAATGATATAATTTTATATTAAAACTTGTAAAAATTGATGAATATTATTTATATAATCATATTTAAATAAAGAAACGGTAAATTTTTAACTAATTGGAAAATGTAATGTTTAGAAAGTGAGAATATAATACCCAACTAGCTCAATTTTACCTATAAAAAATACCTATCTTATTGCTTACATCTACTTCTATTTCCTTTGGCTTCCCCTACGAATTCATTTCAAAATGGTGCTCCACCTTATGTTGTTTTCCTTTTTCACTTCATATCAAGTTTGAAGTTAAGTATGCATGGAGAAGACTTAAACTTCAACCATTAATATAAACTCCAAAATTTAAGCTCAAAATTCATTATTATAGCATGCACCTTAAATTAGAGTTGATATTTTCATTCTTGAAATTGGTTTTTATAATTCATTTACTAAGATGAATCTATTGTTGTAATACCCCTAGTTGAAACCTTTTTTGTAATACCCCTAGTTGAAACATTTGAATGTAATGTAAAATTATATATCATGAAAGGATGAGAATTAAGTAATGTGATATGCATATATACAATGGATAGTAAAATACAAGAATGGTTGTATGGAGAGAAGGACCAAATACATGGGGATATGATTCCATAAGTTGGAAAAGAAAGGGAACTTACTAGGATGAAAGGGTGCTAGATGGGAGAAAACAAATCCTAACTATCAGAATCCTAATCCTTATACCTTATGTCATCCTAAGTCATAACAAAGTTGGGCTTAATTTCCAAGGGAAATGTGTGCCCTATTCATAGAAAGGTGGGTGATATATTATTACCATCCAAATATATTCCAAAGTTTTTAGACATGTAAAAGCTTTTATTTTTGTTTTTCCATTGAGGGAGAGTTGATAGAGAGCCTTTACTTCCATCACTATAAAATATTTTGACTTATATTTATTATGAGAATTATATGAAGAGGACAACATTTTTTGGGTTGTGCATGTTGAAGGGTAAATAGAGTTGGTAGGTTGGAATTGTTGTAGGAGAGAACATACTATGATTTTGTTGGGAAGTTGGGTAGTCTGTAAGGACTCCTACCCACCAAAAAGTTGATCCAGGTGGCTCCAGAGAGACACATAGGACAAAGGGGGCTCAAAAAATCAAAGTGCTCAGAATGACTTTGACCCAGGACCAGATTGTAGACCTCGTCATCCTGATCATGGAGGTGCAAATGGTTCGTCAAAACGATCTCGTATGTGAAAGATAAAGCTCTCAAAGTTTGACATGACAGGGGAAAAGAGGGGCCCACAGTGTGCCACATGGCATCCCAGTATGCAGGTGGGACCCACATGGTAGCCCATCAGCCATTAACACTTGGCGTTCTTTCATTGGTCTCCTAAACTTGCATAAGAGACAAAATTCATTTTAATATATACTTATTAATATAACTATATAAAAACAATAAACACTATATACTTGTTTAGGATCGGCAGCCATAACCCCCGCTGAACCCTCTGAAAAACCATCGCATATTTTAAGGTCGACGGCCATAACCCCCGTTAGCCTAATCACAATCGCAATCAACAATAAAAAATATATATTGTTTAGGATCGGTGGTAATAACCCCTGTTGAACCCTCCATCATAACCACATACCATATATCTATCTATATATATTATATATATATATAATATATATATACATATATATATAATATATATATATATATATATATATATATATAATATATATATATATCTATATATATATATATATATATATATTATATCTGTGAATTGGGCTGGGGCGGGCTATTAGCGGTGGACTCGACCCACACCCCGAAGCCATAATAGATATCGCCCTGACCCATAATATCGCACCGATTAATCCACCAAAATATGTTAAAGCACCGATCAAAAGAGCTGATCATCGATTTAATCGATGCCAATCAACGCTGATCGTCGATTGCGATATGCGCCGACAGCGCGCGTGCCAATTGCCAATTTTATCGCCGATATTATATAGATGTCAACCACCATATCCGATCGCTGATTCTAAAGGCCGATCACTAATATTTAGTATGCCGATAATGCAGGAGGATTAGGGACGGGCCACCCAATGTAGACCTGATCTCCATTAATGTATCATTTTAGTTTTCAAAAGGAACTGTGTGTATTATTTCGGGAGAGGCGAGATTTGATCCCCCGACCTCTCCTCAACAACTCCTATTATTTGCCATTATGCCAAACCGCTTACCTTGGTAAATATGTCCAGGGTTTTTTATTTAAACTCTGAGTTTTTACTTCTACACGCAGTTCGAGGAGGTGGAAGGCACACACGCTTTTCAAGGTAGTTAATTAATATTTTAATGTAGTAACCATGAATTTTGCAAGAGGGCAAAATTCTCACTTTGTTAGAAATTGACAAATATTATATGGTTTTTACACCACTCGTCGCCACGAACGCAATGGTGTTGTTCACTTCTTCATTAGAGTTCTGCATTTTTCAGTCATTTCCAAAATGCATGTGGAACCATGATTTCAGCAAAAGCAGGGAGCGAACCATGAACTATCAAACTTTCCCAAGGAGGTAAAATTTTGACATTTTAGAATATAGTTAAGTTTATACTTGTTTTTCATGGTTTTTTGTAGGGATTGCAATGGTGAGATCAGATTCACCATCTGAGTTGCAGATTTGCAGTCTATCAATGGAGTAGAATATTTGAGGAATCCCAAGGGAATCTAAAAGATTCCTTGAGCCCAAAATTCTCAACATCTCAGAATTTGGATTTTGAATAGTCGATTCAGCACTACTTGATGCCACAAATATGATGGTGTTTTTAGATTTCTTATTCTCTCATTTCGTCTTCTAGTCACTTTTCTAAGTTCCAATGCAGAGGTCCACCTTTATGTGCGAGCAATCATATTTATACGATCGATGCCTTGAGATCGATGGTATGAACAGCTTCAGCAGTGTGACATCCACTTCTTTAGATGGCCCTTGGTTGTGAGGTATATGTTGTGTTCATGTACTTCTTTTTTTTCCACATTATGTACATAGATCCTTGATTGATGTTGATGCAGGATCTTGTTTATTACATGTTGTCATGATTCCTTGCTTGATTTGATGTGGAATCTTCTATGTGATGTACTTGCTGTCATAACTCATCATGTTATGTTTTGAGATCCCTTGTTGTATGTTGTTGGGATACTCTT
The DNA here is from genome assembly GCA_000404065.3 of Pinus taeda. Lineage (NCBI taxonomy): Eukaryota > Viridiplantae > Streptophyta > Pinopsida > Pinales > Pinaceae > Pinus > Pinus taeda. The sequence goes on from APFE030647256.1 coordinate 16,378, forward strand.
TTTTTCATCATGCATGTTTTGTTTTTGAAATCCCTTTGATACCACGTTGGCTGGATGTTCATCATGCATGTTTTTGTGTCATATTGATAAGAGTCTTTTGATTGAGAATTCCGGTTGTGGAATATCTCTTAGAGCCACTCTTGCATGAGGAAATTTTTCCTTGTATGATCACGACATCATCTCTTGTGTACATCACCATTATTGATAGAACTTAATGTAGCGGCCTACACCATCTTGACACTGGGGCCCAGAGATGTAGTCCCTCCTGGACGAACTCCGTTATCAATGCTTACGTTTTCATGTGTTGATGATTTTTATGTTCCTCTGCTTTTCTGCATGCAGATGTATTCACTAATATTATTTTAAAGTGCAATTTTAACACATCATGAAAGTAAAAGGTCTTGGAAGGGTCCTTCTTCACACCTAGACCTAGATCAAGTGGTATTAGAGTGGTCTTTGCATTGATGTGAATTGTAGCGTGAACAATGGAACGTGCAATGATAGAGGATGAAAAAGTGATGTACGAGACCATGCTTAACATTTCCAAGAAAGTGTAAATTATGTATGAAACTCTACAGAAAGAGATAGAAGAAAAGGAGTGAATATAGCTTTAGTTACAAGCCACAGAAGAGGCCATGGAAGAATTGAAGCAAAACAAACATAATCTTCAAACAAAGAATGATGAATTGAAGATACATCTACGTGAAGAGAAAGAGGAAAAACAAAGTTTTCTACGATAGCTGCAAGCAAAGGACAAGGCCTTGGAAAAGCTGCAACGTAACCCATGTGAGGTAAAAAGTAGTTCTCCATCTTCATGTATGTTTCCTGATGATGATTTTGCTGTTTTTGAAAAGCATACCATAGGAATTGGCTCCAAACTGTTGAAGAGAATGGGGTATGAAGGAAAAGGCGTGGGCGTAAATGGCCAAGGCATTGTCAACCCCATCAAAGTAGAGGAATTACCCCATCAAGCAGGAATTGGGTATGTCAGGAAAGAAGTGGGGGAATGTGCTAAGGCAGTTAGCGAACCACCAATGATGGATGATGAGCAACCCTCATCAGATATTTCCATATTGGAAGAGAAGGTAAAAGATGTTGATTTCCTTTCGATTTCATCTTCTCATAGTATGATGTCTATTGGAGATTTGGAGATCCCAATTACAGGGACAAACATGAGGCTCCTTACAAGGATGAGGCACAAGGAGAAAGAAGAACTTGGTGCTAATAACCAAGGCATAACTCCACCTCTGGAGGTTGTGCATGAACATCCATTTGTAGGCTTGCGGTACACTAAAGGAGAGTGATCGAAGGTGTTAGACTCGTCCGAGACATCGTCAGGGAAAGAGAATTATGGGAAAACATCCCCATCATCCCATGGTAGTTTCCATTACAGGGAGAGAGCTGAGGTAAGATCTCATTGCCATACTGATATCAGAGACAGCAAAGGAAGGTATAACCATTTTTGATCTTCGAATGTTCATTTTGATTATGATCATGTTGTTAATAATGAACGAAGATCGAGGCATCAAAAATCATGCACCTTTTGTGGTTTACCTAACCATACCTTTTCTAATTGTTGGAAAAGAATAGCAGCACTCATGAGGCATGAAAGACCCTCTCAACAACATGAAAAGAAACAGGTTAAGCAGATATGGAGGAAGAAAGCCTACTGTAGTGATTGTGATAGAAATGGCCATCAAAGAGCCACTTGTTGGAGGCTCCATCCAGAGCAGCGCCTTAAAGACAAAGCGTCGGTGAGTGAACTAGAAGAGCAGTTGTTCGATAAGAAAAACCACCTCAAGGTGGTGACCCATTCACATTGATAAGTGAAAAGTGGTTTGTAGACATGTTGTCCTTTCATGGTCATTCTTTTGTAAATCATTTGTTTCATTTTAAAGTGTAAAAGTGATGATGTGTTTTCCACCACTTGGTCAGCAACAATGATGTCTGGTCATATTTTGAGTCGTATTTTACACTCTGAAAGTGATGTTATGTTTCCATCACTTGTCAAAACAATAGTGTCTGGTCGTATATATGTAAATCATATGTTGCAGTGATGATGTGTTTTCTATCACTTTTTGAAGCAACAATGATATGTTGGCCTTATTGTCTTAGCTGGAGTATTATGTCCATCTTGTTGTAAAGTTGGTCACCGAGTATGCGTTATAAACTCGTGGCAAGTATGGGATGTTTTAGGTCATTAGTTGGTCATATCATTCAAGCATGTGATTTGCAAAACCATGTACTATAGGTTGCATAGGTAGTAGGTGTCAGCTCGTTCCTTAAGGCTCCAAAGCACAAAGGTGAAGGAGATGGAAGCGAGACCTTTTTAGGATGCTTGTGATGTAGACAGGGTACAGAGAAATTGCAAATTAACTTTTCATGCTTTTGGAGGACAAAAAGCTCCTCAGTGGGGAGGATTGATCTAGATGGCTCCAGAGAGACATGCAGGACAAAGAGGGCTCAAAAAATCAAAGTGCTAAGAATGACTTCCACCTAGGACCAAATCATAGATCTTGTCGTCCTAATCATGAAGGTGTGAATGGTTTGTCAAACCAAGCTCATATGTGAATTATAGAGCTCTTCAAAGTTTGACATGATAGGGGAAAAGAGGGGCCCACACTGTGCCACATGGCATCCCAGTGAGTAGGTGGGACCCACATGGCAGCCCATCAGCCATTAACACTTGGCATTCTTTCATTGGTCTCTTAAACCTACATAAGAGACAAAATTCATTTTAATATATAGTTATTAATATAACTATATAAAAACAATAAACAATATATACTTGTTTAGGATTGGAGGCCATAACCCCTGCTGAACCCTTTGAACAACCATCGAATATTTTAAGGCCGATAGCCATAACCCCCACCAGCCTAATCACAATCGCAATCAACAATAAAAAATATATATTGTTTAGGATCGGCAACAATAACCCCCATCGAACCCTCCATCATAACCGCATACCATATATATATGTGTGTGTGTGTGTGTGTGTGTGTGTGAACTATTGTATTAAGGGGCGGGCATGGGCCATCAGCGGTGGACTCGGCCCACAATCCGAAGCCATAATATATATCACCTCGACCCATAATATCGCGCTGATTAATCCGCTAACATATGTTAAAGCAATAATCGAAAGCACTGATCATCGATTTAATTGGCGCCGATCAACGCTAATTGCCAATTGCGATATGCGCTGATAGCGTGTGTACCAATCACTAATTTTATCGTCGATATTATATATATGTCAACCTCCATATCCGATCGTCGATTCTAAAGGCCGATTGTCAATATTTAGTATGTCAATAATGCAGGAGGATTAGGGGCGGGCCGCCCAATGCAGACCCTACCCCCATTAATGTATCACTTTGGTTTTCAAAAGGAACTGTGTGTATTATTTTAGGAGAGGCGGGATTTGATCCCCCGACCTCTCCTCAACATCTCCTATTATTTGCCATTACGCCAAACTTCTTACCTTGGTAAATCTGCCTAGGGTTTTTTTATTTAAACTCAGAGATTTTACTTCTGCACGCATTTCAAGGAGGTAGAAGGAAGGCATGCTTTTCGAGGTAGTTAATTAATATTTTAATGCAAGAACCATGAATTTTACAAGAGGGAAAAATTCTCACTTTGTCAAAATTTGACAAATTTTATATGGTTTTTACACCTCTCATCGCCACGAATGCAATAGTGCTATGTGTTTCTTCATTAAAGTTATGAATTTTTTGGTCATTTCCAGAATTCATGTGGAACCATGATTTCAGCAAAAATAGGGAGCAAAACCATGAGCCATGAAATTTTCCCAAGGAGGTAAAATTTTGACATTTTCAGAATATAGTCAAGTTTATACTTTTTTTTCATGGTTTTTCGCAGGGACCGTAATAGTGAGATCAGATTCACCATCTGAGTTGCATATTTCCAGTCCATCCATGGAGCAGAGTCTTTGAGGAATCCCAGGGGAATCTAAAAGATTCCTTGAGCCCATAATTCTCAACTTCTCAGAATTCAGATTTTGGACAGTCGATTCAGTGCTACTCAATGCCACAAATCTAATGGTGTCTTCAGATTTCTTATTCTCTCATTTCTTCTTCTAGTCACTTTTCTAAGTTCCAGTGCATATGTTCACCTTTATGTGCGGGCATTCATCTTCATACAATCGATGCCTTGAGATCGATGGTTCAAACAGATTCAACAATGTGACATCCACGTCTTCAGATGGCCCTTGGAAGTGGGGTATATGATGTGTTCATGTACTTCTTTTTTTTCTACCTTATGTGCATAGATCCCTGATTGATGTTGATGCAAGATCTTGTTTATTACATGTTGTCATGATTCCTTGCTTGATTTGATGCAGAATCTTCTATGTGATGTACTTGTTGTCATAACTCATCATGTTATGTTTTGAGAACCCTTGTTGTATGTTGCTAGGATACTCTTGTTGTCGTCATGCATGTTTTTTTTTGAAATCCCTTTGATGCCATGTTGGCGGGATGTTCATCATGCATGTTTTTGTGTCATACTGATAGGAGTCTTTTGATTGAGAATTCTGGTTGTGGAATATCTCTTAGAGCCACTCCTGCGTGAGGGAATTTTTCCTTGTATGATCATGACATCATGTCTTGTGTACATCACCATTATTGACAGCACTTAATGCAGCGGCCTACACCATCTTGACACCGAGGCTCAGAGACGTAGTCCCTCCTAGATGAACTCTATTATCAACGCTTATGTTTTCATGCATTGATAATTGTTATGTTAGTCTTCTTTTCCCCATGCAGATGTATTCATTAATATTCTTTTAAAATGCAATTTTAACACATCATGAAAGTAAAAGGTCTTGGAAGGGTCCTTCTTCACACCCAGATCTGGATCAAAAGTGGGTAAGCTATAGGATAATTTTTTATCCTCCTTGGACAACCATCTATGAGGCCTATTGATCACTACATTACATGATGCCATAGATCTTCCATCTATTTCTTCTGTGAGATTTCTCTCTCCCATACAACATTCCTTATTTAAGGAAAGTGAACTCTCCCATACAACATTCCTTCTTGAAGGAAAGTGAAATGGGTAATCCATAAAAAAGTAATTTAACCATTTTGTAATCATGTAATTTCACTTAATGTTTTGGGGCATAAAAATATGAATTCAGAGGTGATCTAGATGATTGATTGATATTCGACTATATTCTTGTTTCCTCACTTCACTTTGGAGCTTGGTCTTTAGCTCTAGTCTAATTGGATCTCCATTGAGGCCTTAGGGTTATAGGAAGGATGCTAAGTGGAGGCTCTCATTGAGGTAGCATGCCAATGATATTATATACTTACCACTTTCCATCATTTCCTATATTCCATATCCATTCTTCAAGCTAGTGGCCATTTGACTTGGGGATTGGCCCCTTTTGGTCCTCATTCCTTAGTCTAGAAAAATTTGCACTATATTTGGAAGAAACCAAAACAAAAACAAAATAAAAACAAAGCCACAATGAAAGAAAAACATAAAGTGCAAAATCTTAACATAAGCATTACCCCACTCATTAGCCATCGCTTTGTTGCTAGAGCACATGATGCTCCAACAATAAAATATAACTCTTGTATTGTCCCAACCATGATTAGTCATAAACCACATACTAATTAAGAAAAATAAATGCTAAACCTATGAAGTCAAGCTTGGCATTGTGAGCTATGCACCCAAATCAAAGAATAATCATAAAGAAGTAAAATGCACACCAAAGGGGTGGAAGAGGTAGGCCAAGAAAATGGGTATCTAATTCCTCCACTATTTCTCCCTCGCATCTATGTTATAATTAAATTGGACCACCATTAGCTTGTTACATGGCCATGGAACCTAGCCCTAAAGTCATGCCCACTTTTTCACCACCTTCTTCCCATGTACCTAATGATTGATGGGTTAACCTAGCAGCTGCCACTTCCTCTTAGGGGCTGGAAACACATAATAACATTATACATCTAGATATCACTAACGCAAAAAAGGAACACGCAAATTGGACTTGGTTTATTTAGATATTTGAAGGTGATATTTGTGTGAAGTGTTATTGTGCCACTAACATTACATATGGCCCACTATGATGCATCCATGATTTTTTATACCTAATCATTGTTGATTTTCACTTGATCTTGAGATGGTATTTTTATGTGGTTTTAATCACATCAGCAAATGGACTCTTGACGTGATTTCCCCACCTCCCTAGGAGAGCAGAAATGTGTTGGGAAAAAAGTTGTCATTGATGTCAAAGGAGTAGTCATTGATGTTAAGTTCAAGGGGAGCTTGTTGGACATTGACACTCAGTTGCTAAGCAACCTATTGATATTTCCGTTAATGTGTTCTTGGTATATGAAGGATATTGAATACATGATTTGATAGACTAAATTTGAAGGAATTTTGTCTATAACACACAATCTCAAGTGTTCTTGCAAAGTGCATAGTTGGATAGTCGTGAGAAATAATTTTCCAATAGTATATGGAAGCTTGAAAAAATCCAAAGGGTTGAGAAGTTATGGTAGTTTGAAGTTTGGTAGAGTTCAAGTGGTCTTGGTTCAGTTATGTACTATTAAAGTATGGTTAGTAGCTGGTAGTACAGTGATATGTGGTAGGTATGATTGGTTGAAAGAGAATGATTTGGGCACTGAAAGGACAATGGATATGTGCTAATAGGTGATGAATTGGCATAAACAAATGACATAGGATAGTGCTCCAGTTTGACATGGTTCCACATGTTTTGAGAATGTGTATCCCATATAATCTATTGGAAATAAGGGCAGGACCACACTTTACATGAATTGTTGGATTAATGGATACAAGATTGACTTGTGGTCCATGCTAAACAAAGTACATGAATATTAGTCTTGTATGTGACAAAGTGTAGATCCCCATTTTATTAAATAGTGAATGGGCAGGGACCCTTCCTATCGTTGATCTACGTAAGACATCCAAATCAATGGACATTGGGTGAGAGCATGCATAGGGGTTATAGAATCTATTTTCGCCCAATATGCTCCAAGCTAGAAAAGGGTTTAGAGAAACAACTCAAAATTGTTATAGGGCACAAAATGACATGAGGGTTAAGAACTAGTCTAGTGCCCAATAAGATATGCTTTTGGAGGTTGATCTATTCTGAAATCCCACATCAATATCAGGTAAAAACCATGCATGGAGTTTAAGGGTGGTTTCTGTTATATGGGAATAATGTCCACACAGATGCTACTATTCCCACTAAGATGGGTGGCTATCTTAGAAACAAACAATCAAAGTCTACCATTGATTCCTTTTATGAAAATAGATGAGAGGAGAACCAAGAGGGCCAACCTGAGTCTTGCGCTCGATTCCCTCTCCTTCTTGATAGATTTTTCTCGCTTTCTCTTTGTCTACTCAGCTTCAAAAAGACCTGTAGAATCACAGCAACATACTACTATGCAAGAAACAAGGATCTAAATTCATAAATAATGCAGGATCAGATGTACATTAACCATATACAAGCACATATAAACAAGTACACCATAATATGGAAGGAAACAAGAATAACTTTATTCAGATAAAAAGTAGCAAGAGGATTACAACCATGAGAAGCTCTGACCCAGCATCATCCTCCCACTAAGAAGCCCTTCTTTCACCTCAAGCAATGCAAAATCACCCAACACTATGAATATACACCAAAATACCAACAACACTTCTCTATAAGTTACAAAATTCCAGCCTCTAGATCTCTGTGATGAGAGATCCATATATAGATGATTACAGAGAGGTGAGTCATCTTTTGGGATCTTGATTAGTGTCCTCTCTCTGATAGTTCCTGCTTCCACTTGGATAATGGAGATCTCTTACTCATCCTTGGTTGAAAATGGAGTGGCAAGTGTGAGAGGGGAAGCTTCTAGAAGATTCCATGATCTTCCACCTCGCATTTTGCTCCATGCCATTTGTCCATTCCCGACCATCGCACCCTACATAGGAGAAAAACAGTATGCGTCACACCTTGTACATTGGGAAGGTGATATGCATCGCACCCTCTACATGGAGCTTTCAGTATGGTCCAGTTTTGACCATTTATGAGCCGTTTTCAGTGGAGAACTTCTGAGAGATGATGTAATCAGTTGACCTTGTTCCTTTAGGCAGTGAAGCAACCCTTTTAGGGACTTAAGAGCCCTTAGTTTATGGAAATTTTTGATTGGGGTTAAAGTACCCAAAAATGTCTATAACAATTCCCAGTTTGATGTATATGATGGCAGTGTGACATGGAAGCATATGTGGAAACAAAATGGAGTTGACATGGCTCAATGATGTGGAAGTGAGCATGGCATGATGATCTCAACCTAATGATGTGGTAGGTGACATGTTGCATATAGATTCAAAATTTTTAGGTGGCCAAGTGGGACATTTTTGAGTGACACATTGATGACTCATAGGGTGCCACATGGAAAATTGATGTTAGCTTTACATCATGATGATATTAGCATAGGAATTCACATGGAGGGTTAAGGACATAGTTTTGAGTCTTTGGTCACATGTCTCTAGAAGCCAAAGTGAAAGGCATAATTCTTAATTAAATTGATGATCTAAGCACCAAAATTCACCATGCGGCATTGCAAGAAAAGTGTGGGGTAGTTGAGATTATGAAACTACTAGGAGTAGATAACACAAGAACATGGCCATGTTACTTTGAGCATAGGAGAAATAAATGAAACTCCTTAGTTGTTGGGAAGTACCCCTCAAGCTATGGGGAAATAAATGAAATTCATTAGTTGCCAAGAAGTACCTCTTGAGCCATTGGACAATTAATGTAGTTCCTTCTCGAACCATGTGAGATCATATGAAGTATACCTTCTATTGAGATAGTTATGTGATCAAAGTGTGGAATTCTTGTAGAGAAGAGAAACAAATATGTAGAGAGTCTATTATCCAACAAGGGTATGAATTGTAGCTAGGATAGAGAGTAAGGATATCAAAATGTTAATGAGGTGTAGTGTTGTATAAAGGGAGACTAAGTGCCTGTAAAATTTAAGAGATAAATTGTTGAGGCAAAAGTGGTCCATTGAAGCCTAAGAGGTTGTAGAAGATTGTGTGCTAATACTACTTGATTAAGAATTATAGAGACAACAGGTTGGAGCCTCCAAATATTAGAGGTTGATTCCTCTAGCAAGTGGGTTCTTACTAATTTGAAGGATAGGGGCATCCTGTTAATGGGTGCTCACAAAAATTGATGTAATCTAAGTTGTTTCTATTGATTTACATCATTATAGAAATACTATTTTATGGTTTTTCTCTCGAAAGGGTTTCCACATTAAAATCATTCTCTACAAGTGTTGCGTGAATGATATGTTGTTGTTTGATTGAATGGTTGTTTAAATAAGAGTAGAAAATTGTAAATTATAGATTCATCCCCCAGCTTAGTAATTCGTAATTCCGAACAATTGGTATTAGAGAAGCTTGCTTCAAGAACATTTTAACCACACAAAGGAAGAGTTGTAGGGAATCATGGAAAATTAGGAAAATCATGCTACTTACTTAAGCAAAGTACTAATGTTTGACAGAACAAACTATGTGTTCTCAAAGTTTAGAATGGAATCCTACCTCATATATCTTGTATTGGATGTATGGGGCTATGTAATAGTTGGATATACTCTTCCAGAATCCCCTCCACTAATTTTAATGAAATAAAAGCTTATGTGAAAAATGCAAAGGGTAAGATTTTTTTTTTTTTTTTTTTTTTTTTTTTTTTTTT
>APFE030647256.1:26210-36462 GCA_000404065.3 Pinus taeda
TTTTTTTTTTTTTTTTTTTTTTTTTTTTTGCTTTGACCAATATGAGCTAGGGAAAGTAATGCGCTGTTAGTCAACTAGGTAGGTTTAGGAAAAACTCAAGAATAGTTATGAAGGAGATGAGAAAGTAAAGAAAACCAAGCTCCAAACCCTCAGAATGAGATTTGAAGTTGTAAGGATGAAGGAGAATGAAATTATTATAGAATACTTATATTTGATGAGGTTGAAAATATGAGTAATGGACTCAATGAGGAACTTAAAGAAGGACTACTTGTCTAGAAAGGACTAAGATGTCTTCCAATAAGATTTAATGCTAAGATATCGGTTATAAAAGACATGTGAGACTTGAAAGCCATCACAATGGAGTAGCCATATGGAATTATCATAGCTTATGAGATCATAATTGGAAAAGGTAAGGTAAAGCCAAAGGATTCATCATTCAAAGTCTCAAAGAAGCCTAAAGAACATAAAGAACACAAAGAGTACTCTAGGTGTGACTTAGATAAGGAGATGGCCTAGTTTGTAAGAAAAATAAAGAGAGTCTTAGGTAAGTACAAAGGAAATATACCTTTGAAGCCTTTTGATTGTGGTAGAGTTGGTCACGTTTCCTCCAAGTTCCCTTATACTGAAATAAAGAAGCTAGAGAAAGTAAAAGATCAAAACATCTGACATAAAGCTCAAAAATACTAGAAAATAAAGTCTCAAATGAAAAAGAGCCTCCATTCTAAAAAAGAAAACCATTCATTAGAGGAAAGTAGTGAAGAATCATATGGAGGAGAGCATGATGAATTCATATTTATGGCATTGAAAGCTAAATCAAGTTTCAAAGATACCTCAGAGTCCGAAGAAGAAATAGAAGGTGTTGTGGATGTTGAAGGAGAATTAAAAAATACTCTAGATGAATTAAAGAAGGTCATAGAGAAAAAAACAATTGAAATATTAGATTCTAACATAAGAATAACGAATGTACCAATCTAATATGGATGAATTTAATCTTCAAAGCGTAAATTTAGAGGAAGTTGTTAAACTTAAGGACATTTTAGTACAACAATTAGAAGAAAATTAAACGAGTCACACTATGTTATACGATGAGAATGAACTATTAAAATGAGAATTTTCCAAGAAACAAGATAATATGGTACCAATGTACAAAAAAAGGAAATTAGGTCACTAAAAACTCTATTGGAAGAAGGCAATAGAAATGAGGAGGTACTTATTAATCAAATGTTTGAATGGGAAAATAATTGTCACAAATTAGAGATAGAGGTTGTATATGCAAGAATAGACCCTTAAAAGTCCAAATCCAAATTGGATATATATCTTAAGTTTACAAAAGGAACAAACACCTTGAACAAAATACTTAGCGGTCAAAGATCTCCTACAAATAAAGTAAGAATGGGATAAATAGATCCCTGACAAACTTTAAAAAAGGGAGCCAATTCCAGGTCCAAAAGAAGCAAAGGAATTCAAAGATATGCAAAGAAATTCAAGGGAAGCTAGTGGAGATAAAAGAAAGACAGATCAAGTAAGAAAACATAATGGATTCCACTCTATTAAAATTACAAATATTCCTCAAAGCAGATCAATGTATCAACAATCAATGTAGTTGAATCTCAATCAATTCATCGAAAAACAATAATAGAAATATGTTAAGTACTTGAATTTATTTGATGGTAAGTGTTGTACTTGTCACAATTTTGGACATAACAATGTAAATTTTAAAGTTTAGAAATTTGAAAAGGATGAAATTGTTAAATCTAGTGATCTTCAAAATTTTAGATCTAAAAATTTGTTTCTTCACAAAGAAACTCATTCTCTCTTATTATGAATGAGAATGCATGTTATATTTTCTATAAATATGACCACAAATCCAATGGATGTCAAAGTAAATTGTTTTACCCTCCTAGACAACAAATTTATGAACAATTAGCTTCTCAAGAGAACATGAATAAGTGGAAGCAAAAGTTAAAAAAGGCTGAGGAATGTGGTGTTTTCCTATATGCTCATTACTATGAAGAAAAGTGGTATGTTTATAGTGGATGTTCCAAGAACATGATTGGAGATAGAAGTAAATTCCTATTTTTGTGAGTGAATGGGAAAGCCAATGTCAAATTTGGAAATAATGCTCTAGCTAAATTAAAAGGAAATGGAACAATCAACTTAGATGAGAAGATCAAGGCCTAGATATTCCTATATGTAGATGGTATTAAACATAATATTTTAAGTGTCAGCAAAATTTTTGAAAATGGCTATGATGAAATATTTCGATCGAGGGATTGTAAAATAAGAAAATTTGAAAATGGAAAGCTATTTGGGAAAGAAACCAAGACCCTCAACAATGTTTATGTATTTGATAACTCCAAATTAAAATTCTAATGAGGTAAGGAAGATGAGACATGTCTATGAAATAGGATGATGGTTCATGTAAGTTTTAGTAATTTAGTAAAGGTATGTAAGATAAAGGAAGTAAGAGGTATGGAAATACTATCAAAGCTAGACAATTCTACATGGAAGGCTTGTCATTTTGGTAAACAAGCAAGAGTTCATTTCAAATAAAGGATTATTCATCCTCTAGATCTCTGGAGCTGGTCCTGTTGATGGGAAAAGATGACCTCATCAACATGTAAGAGAGACCACCCAGTCAAAGCTCCAACTAAGCCCTTATCCATTTGATTTAGTGGTTTTTTCTGGTTCAATTTAGTCTAGTTACCCCCCTCTCTCTCCTCACTGACTTGTGGTATTTCTATAACTTGCCAAACAAGGAGAAAGATATCAAAATAACCCTCTTACTGTTAAATTGCAAGAAATAAATCCTTAAGATGCCTTGAGGGCTCAACCAAGCCACACTAAATTTTTCCCCTGGTGTAAGGGGAATTCTATAAATGTAGTGATTAATCTAAATTCAAATTAAATTTAAAATGTAGGCAAAAGGAAAGAAATCCTAAGATTATCTCTATTAGGAAGATGTAGATCTAACCCAACTGAGGGAAAGGTAATTATATGATTGGTATTTTAACATGCAATATATAATTAATACCAAACTATTGAAAATGTTCTAGCAATCGATATCCTTGATGTCATGCATGTTCTGTTTGGAGATCTAATAAGAATAAATGATTAACAACCAAAACCAAGAAAAGTTCACATAATTTTAATAGTAATTAAACCTATTTTAGATGACATATTTATGAGTAAGTAGTTACACAGAAATCTGATTTATAGTCTTGAGAAAATAATACATTCAACAATAGATCCATGAGACTTAACAAATCAGAAAGCTAATCTATAAGACAAACATTCATATTCAATAAAAGTGCATGGTATTAAGTGATTTACATAGATCTGTAATTACATAAATGAAATTTTCATTATAAATAAAAGTATTCAAGTACAAACTGATGAAACCTGGTCCCTTGGTCTATTTCCAATTTGATCTCCAACAGTATCTTTAAAATGATCAACTCTGCTTATTGAGAAAACAATTACAAAACTGTTGCTTCTATATCATTAACAGAGATTGTATTCTAAGAAGAAAATCCCCATTTTCTCAATTTGAGTTTTCCCCTCCTTATTATAGCTATAATACCCTATACAAAAGTGCTTTAGAGTCTCTAGTTTCAGGGAAGAGGAACCCTATCCTCATTTTACAAAGCATTATTTATAATTTTTCTCGAGAGGCCAAAAAGGGATAGATGTTAAAGAAGTTTTGGATCCTTCTATTCTTTGAGCTGTAAATTCTCTATTATTTTATTTCATGGTGCAATATAAATGCTCCAAATCTTCTTTTCCTCTTCTCCTCCAACTATTCTCCTGCAAAAAACAAATCAAAAATAAAATAAAATTACAAATCAAAGTCGGAATTACAAAACTGGGGAAAATAAAATTCTCCAATCAAAATCAAATTAAATAAATAGATTGAAGGAAAAGTGTGCTCTCATTGATTGCTTCCACGGATTCTATGGATGAAAGGAGTTGTCATGAAACCAATTTTACAAGAACAGAAGTTTGGGTAGATGAAATTGTTTCAACAAATTTTCTAAAATTGATTTTTTTTGTTACAATTTCATAACCTCGTTTTACGATAAATGTTTTAGATGTTAAATGTGCATATTTGGTTGAGATAATATGCCCATATTGTTCTTCTTGATTCTAGATTTCACATGAGCCATCCTAGGCTTGATTTTGCCAAGTAGAACTCAAGATATGCCTCTCCAAAGTTGAATTGTCAAAATTGCAAGTATTCTAAAAAATGCATGTAAGGGAAAAAAGTTGGTATTTTTAATTAAAATAATAAATTTTAATTCATTAAATATTGAATTACAATTATTACTACATTATTAAGTATAAGTTAGATAAACTATATTAAAATAAACTTAATTTAAAATCAAATTATATTACTATAGAATTGTAATTTCAAATAATTGAATGATAAAAATTAATTTAGTTAATATAAATTTATTATATTTATTAAAAATTAAAATTATTGGAATTTGTGGAAGTTGGATTGACACTCTTGTAATGGAGAGAAGTTATATATATATATATATATTATATATATATTATCTATATATATAAATATAGATATATGCATTGGAGGTATAAGGAGGTCTTGAGAGGTAGAATCTTGGAGGGAATTAGGAAATGGTGCCGAGGAGATAGAAGGTTCTTAGTTACTGAGAAGATGAGGAGGTGAGGGAGTGAAGTGAAGGAGGAGGGAAGAGGGAGGAGGGAGGTGAGACCCATGTGGAGGTGGGTGTGATAGTGTTTTTGTGGCAATGGTGTACCAAAAGATAGCTCCTTAATAATTGATTGTTTTTCACAAATGATCACAAGAAAAATTGGTGCTAATAGTGGACATACTTAAATAAACACAACATTTTAAATAGTTGAAATAATGAATATATAAACATAAACAAAACAAAGAGGTAAATACACAAACAATGCTCATTGGAGAAAACAAGTCAACGAAATAATGGAAAAATCTCCCTTTATTGGTTGCTGGTAGTAGAGGTTTAATACAATAGATGAATCTTAGACACTTGAAGAGAATTATTTGTGCTATGGTGCTAAAAAATCATCAACAAGGGGTTTCTTTTTCTTAATCTCTTTGAAGTTTCTTGTTGTCTTTGTGGGGCTTGACCCAAGTTCAGCATTAGTTAGCCAAACAAATCCCTACACTACTAGCCCTTTTGGCATCAGCCTACGGAGAGTGGACCGAAGCCTCACCCAAAGCCATATGCGGAGATGATGGAACCAAGTTTCTGCACCCTGAGATGGTTGTGATGTTGGTTTATACTCTCTGCCCCTATTTTCGCATAGGTCGTTAAGCCTTAGGTCTCTGTCAATCTACCCTTTATTTGCCCTTCAGTACCTCCGTGAAGGTGTACAATTGACCTTCGTGTAGCCCTAACCCGTGGTCCAAGCACTTTCATGAAGCTATGACAATGTATTGTATAGGTTCCCAAGTTATCTTAAGTGTTTTACTTATCTTACTAATCTATCACAGTTAGCGCCGCGTAAACTGATATCCTTACTTGTGTTCAATTAGCCGATACAATCACATATACTTGCACATCAAATAAACATTGTAAATTAAACCCCAAACACAATATAATTAGATGCATTAAAAAGAACCAAATACATAGTAATTGCATAATACTTCTCTTTATTGATATCTTCCATTTTAATACAGACTTTATCCACCCTACACACATAGCTGTGGACTTCCACTCTAGGCCTCTACACACTCAACTGCAAAGCCTCTACCTATGCTAAGACCCAAAACACTTAAACTTCTCTACCGAAACTCCAATGCTTAACTCTTCGCTCTTCACTACTTAGAGCTTACTTATCTCCTTTTTATACAATCCCATGGTTTGTCAACCATGGGTGGATTTTTACAGCCAACTTTACACTTTACAAAATAAGGGTGGACAACGCTTTATGACTCTTGACACCTTCATGCTATGCCACCATAAAATGTGGAGACTTTACAACTTTATTACAAAATTATCCCAAAACATGGGCTTTTAGCCCCAAAATTGCTCTTGGGGGAACCCGTTCCCAATATGCCCCCAACACAAACATGGTGACCCACCCTTGAGTCACTCTGAAAGTGTGGAGATCTTGGTGCGAGGACCTCCCAGCTTGACGTGTATGACAACAACCTCGGTGGTGCACTATGTGGTTGCCTGCTTCACTTCTTCAATCAACTGCTCTGTTGCTGGTCCTAAACTGTCAGCCTAAAGCTTCTACTAAGTCGCTTGTAGATTAGCAGGCTTGCCTTCAATGGAGGTTGTGACTAAATAAGCCTCGTCCAACTAGGGCTTCAAGCACACCTTCGTCACTGCCTCTTTGTGCTGCACTGCATCTACCTGTTCTTTCAATGTTTTGGCCTCCTGCAGCTTCACAAGTCTCTGTGTGAGAGCAACGATGTGCGCTATACCTTTTACTTCATCATAGCACCGTTGCAGTTCTTGTGCCTTTATCTCTAGATGGTGTACATTAGGATCCTCCTGCAAGCTTGTCAGGACCTTGAACAACTATTAAAAAAGCCTTGTGTAGTCTGCCACTGCACTGTCTACTGCCGCTATTGTCTCTATGACATCAATTGTGCTCTACTCCTTTACTTCTAGCAGATTTGAAGGTTGGGCCTTCAACTTTAAATATGAAATCTATAGGTTCAGCTCCAGCTTAACCTTAACTAGCTCTATGCGAGTTTCGTGCACCCCTGTAGCAAGCTTGCGAATGTGCACCTCAACTAGTTCTTCCTCAGGAATGGCCAACTCCGAGACCATTCGGCATGCCTCCTCCATGACATGAACTATGTGCTTATTTCGGTTGGTTACCTTGGTCACCACGGTGATGGAAGAGTCTCGTTTTAGGGCTAGATACACATTATTGATCTGATATTCACTAATCACCTGCACAGCACATTGTTCATGGGCCCTCAGCTCTGTAATCACTCCATCCTGCAGAAGGTGGAGTGCCTCACCAGAGAGAGCTACCAAATTCAACCCCACTCCCTTGAGGGCGCTAACAGTGGGTTTGTTAGCTTTGTTTTCTGGGGTCAGTGCTCCATCCAATAGCACTATTGCTCGGGAGTCCTTCACATGTAGCGTCTCGACAGCTTCTAAAGTACCGATAGCAAGGCTAGTGGACACCATGCTAGCCTATGAAGCATAGATCTACATCTCATGCAAACCTGTTTGGATGGCCCCCAATAGTTGTTGTCGTTGCTGCTCGAACTACTGCAGTACCTCCGTGGTGACATCCCACACCCTATTTCCAATGTCATTCAAATATCCATCTATTAGGGTGATTGGGTCCAGGGATGTCTTACTAGCCTTGGATTTCTTCCAAAACCCTAGTTTTTCTTTTTCTCTTGGATGTTAGATGTGGTACGACATCGTCTGTGGGTCCGCTCTGTGCTGCTCTATTTTCTTGTCCATTTCTTCCTCTGTTTTAGGTGAAGGCAACCTCGTGCCTTTGCCAGAGCCATGCTCTATTTCACCTATCTTCTTTTCCACCTGCTAGGTAGCATTGTGCTCTCCCTGGGCCTTATCAGTGGCCTCCTTCTTCCTTTCCTTGGCCAGCTGTGCTATCTTGAGCTTGGCCTCCTCCTTTATGTGTTGCATGGCAGACTTGCTCGACCTCGCCACCAATCTGAGGCAGTGCACCACTCTGATAGCCAACGATCAAGGACTACATGAATCGCATCATCCGTCACGAAGTAAGGCAAGTCATGCCACATCTCCTCAGGGTCCTTCCATGCCCTGATCGATACATGTTGAAAGTTTTCCTTGAACTCACGTACTCCTGCAGTTTGGCAAACATCGTAAGTGACAATCGTGACTTGCAATTGATAGCCATGCTTATGTTCATTTCCATCAAGATCCAAAAGATCTTGCTATCCTTGATGCGCTGAGCATCCTTGGTCGCCCACAGTGAAGCGTACTTCACTCCTTCTGGCAGGTCTAGTGCAACCGAAGGGAATTGACTGTCTTCTGGCAACTCCCAAGCTACCAACACAATGGAAAGAAAGAGCCACACATAGTGGAAGGTCTTTCTGAGCTCTTGTGCCTCATGGTAGTTCACAAGGAAATCACTGTAGAGACAATGTGCCCAATTAAACTAGACTCCTTCGCTGCATTGGGCTACTAGAGCAATGACTAGCACTGGCACTTCATCTGTGCGGTACTTCCTCATAACTTTTACTGCCAAAATATACATAGCCACCTTGACCGTAGGATCACAGATACTCGAGATGGCATAGCCTCACAACTTCTTCACGAGCTTGAATTTCTCCTTCATAGCCTTCGCGAGGGCCTATTCGCCACCTTTTCTGCCAAACATCATGGCTGGATTCTCCCTTGTATAGGGCAGCCATGTGATCATATGGATTAGACTATTGGTGATGGGTATTGGCTCCTCTAGCCACAAACACCCATCGTGCACCAAGCATAGCAACTGCTTGATGACCAATACCGTAATGAGTGTGCGATTATAATGTGGGACCCATAGCAGGTTGAGAAAACCTACCTTGTCTACTCCCCTGAGCCACTTCCATGGTTCTAATGCAGTCATCTCGGTGGTTGTGTGAACAACACAATGCATTAGCTATTCTGTCACCAAGTGCAGGAACTTATCATGGTCAACTAAGTCCCAATCTTCCAGTTTCAGCAATAGAACCTGCCCCAACTATTGTCCTTAAAAGACAATCTCGTCTGGCAGCAGAGGTACGTGTAAGATGACCTTGCTTTCATCAATGTCCTTTGCCACCTTGGTCTTGCCCTTACGCGGAGGGACATACTTGGGCAGCTTAGTGATAGGGTCAGAACCCTCGACTTCAACTTCCTCCACTTCCACCCCCAAATCCTCATCATTCGTCAGGATGTCCTCAATTTCCTCCTCCTCTGACTCCAAGTTAATGGTTTTTCCCTTTTCCTCTGCAGTGGACTTGTCCTTCTGTGGGTTTCTTCTAGGTGATGCACACATCGGTATCTCAGCCTGCTTGCCCTTCTTATCCTTCACACTCTCCTTGGTCGGGGTACGCTTCTATCTAGGCACCCGTGGTGACTTAGGGATTTCAGCTAGTACCTTTGCAATTTCTAGAGCAACTCCCTCTGCCTCCATAACAACCTCTGTCATATCGCCCTCAGCTGTCACTGCCTCAATGTCCATAGCTTCGAACTTGGGATAAAATCACAGATGAAATTGCGGTTGGACTCTGGAAACTGATCAAACACTAGGAAGTCAAGAAATTCTTCGAAGAATGCGTAGATCATGCATGTATGAGAGCTCACCTACTCAATGTTCAAAATGCCAAGTGTTTTTCCTTAGGCCTCCACCTGTAATTTATAGGCCCTTTTGAATTCGAATCCAACTGTTCCCCCCACATTTGGTTCATTAATGCTAGATTGGTGGTAGATTTCCAAGGATCTTACCCTTAAAATTTGTCTTAAATGCGAGCTGCCTACTCCATTTGGCCACATTCTTATCGTCAAATCATGAAAAATAACTTTAACGGTCACTTTCTGGCTGACCTGCATGATTTTTCCCTGTGTAGCGTAGCTCTCTTCGTGATAGTGTGAACCTTGTGACATTTCCTCGTTCCACACAATCCTACAATCGTACAGTTCCCCAACTCGAGAAGGGTAGTATATAGTCCTACACCTCCTTTCAGCTGCCTAGAGCACTAAGACTATGCTACCTTCATATAGTCACCTAGCCAGATCATTGGTGTATGGCTTCAATCAATTTCCATTCACCTTTCTTGGGAAGGGATCTCCATTCAATTTATCCAACTGATCTCCTCCACCATCGGTAATCTCCTTAATGCCATAGGGCCCTAGCCAGTGCATTCTCAATTTCCCTAGAACTTTATGAAACTTGCTATCATATAGAAAAACCAAATCATTTACCTTAAAGGTGCACAGCTTAATGTGCTGATTATGCCATGCTTTTTCGTACTGCTTTTGGACCTGTTGGTGAAATCCATCCAGAAATATTTCTTCCTCAAGCTCAACAAGCTATGTAAGCCTCTATTCCAGGGCTCCGTGATCCATTATACCCATGAGTGCGACTATGCACAAACTAGGCACAATGTATTCCATGGGTATCATTGCTTCAACACCATATACAAGCCTAAAAGGTGTCTGTCCAGTCAACTTTTTGCATGTCATGTTGGGTTGTGTTATATTCTTTCCACGACTAATAGACATAGTGAACCGGGGGGTTAGTGGGGGGGCGGCAG
>APFE030647262.1:22541-35094 GCA_000404065.3 Pinus taeda
CCCCCCCCTCTCAGTATTATTTCCAACATGTCTAGACACGCTAAATATGCTTGGTAAAGGGGACATATCTAAAGAATCATATGATGAAATTATTAACCTCTATAAAAGATGTTCAAGAGGAGCTGCAAGGAATAGATCAAACAACAGGGATAATACATATTCAAGAGTTCAAAATTCAGCGAGCAGAGGAGCAACAAGAGCTGAAATAGGTAATTTACTTGAGGAATTTAAAACTGCAATGTTAAGTTCTTTTGCTTCACAGATTGACACCTTGCAGGTTAAGAAGAAACAAGAAGAAGTAGAAGCTTCTTTGGTTTTCTCTTGTCCCAAATGTAGAGATAAACACCCACTAAGGGAATGCCCATTGGACAAAGTGCCAATTTGCACCCTTTGTGAGAAGGATCATGAAACACAACAATGCCCTTCTTTACCAGGAATAAAAGTAGCATTGCGACCAACTGAAGAAGAAGATGAAGCAGTCTATCTGTTGACACAGGGAAGGCAATGGCAACCACGAGGACAAGGTATGAACTCTAATATGCAATTTATGTCTTCTAATCATTGGAACAATTATCCTTCTTTTAATCAAGAAAACTAGCCTCCCTTTAACTAGATGCAATACCTACCCTTCAATCAAATGAATTACCCACCCATGCAACGAACCAACCCTCCCTTTGTAGACCCAGCAATGTGGACTCCTTGGCCTCCACAACAACAATATATTTTTAACCAATGGAATCCAAACTGGAGGGGTCAACAACTCCCATTTCCAAATAAATTTCCTCAATTTCAGCAACCACTCCCTCTATGATCAGGTGCTCCACCAAATAATCAAAATATGAGACCCCAGCTACCTATACAACCAAACCCTAACCCCAATAATAAAGTTGTGCAAGTTATTGATATTCAGAACTAGCCTATACTTCCTGTTTTCCCTACACAGTGTAATGATATTCATTTATGATCTGGGAAAATAATCGAACCCATTATTGATGATGTTACCTCTTCTGATTCTGATAAAGAAGAGATAAAGAAAAATGATTCACGTAAGGAGGTACAACCACCCTCTAATAAGGGTGCTGAAATAGCAGAACCACCATTCCCTGAGCATTTAGCTTTAACTACAATTCCTGAGCCATCTGCTTTCAATATTTTAGGGGAATTACATAATCTTTATGTTAAAATTCCACTTTTACAAGCACTAAGAGATGTACCAATTTATGCCAGAACTATGAGGATATTTGTGTTAAGAAACCTGGTAGGAAAGCTAAAGATCCCCTTACAGTTCATGTTATGGGTGATCTATCTGCCTTAATGACCGGTAAAGCCCCTCTTGTTAAATATGGTGATCCTAACCATCCTACTGTTACAGTACAAATTGGAAAAACAATCATTCCGCGAGTTCTGGTAGATTTAGGTGATGCTATAAATATTATGACTCTTGAAACTTCACAACTGTTACAGCTAAAGAATGTAATTAGAGAGACACCAACCATTCTAGAGTTAGCTGACCATTAAACAATCAAACTAGAAAGAGTCATTGAAGACCTAATCATCTCAGTTGAATCCTGGAATTACCCAGCTGACTTTGCGGTATTACAGACTAAAACAAAGTTGGGGGGACATCCTCTAATTCTGGGAAGGCCCTGGTTGGCCACAGTCGATGCCTTTATCAGCTGTAGATCTAGTTCAACGACAATTTCTAATGGATATGAAACCAAGCAGCTTACTCTCTACCCTCACGCCACACCCATGATTAATAATGATAATTCTGTATGGTTGGACTATGATGATAATGCTACTCAACCTATTTTGACTATCAGACAAGCTCTAAGCCTTAAAGATACCATTGAGGATGAGGTAATTAATAATTTTATTTGTGAACCCTCCTCCGTGACTTCTAAAACACACAATTAGCTGGCTGCAATTTTGAAATCTGATACCTAGGAAAAGCTTAAATATGAAGATCTACCTCAAACATCAACTACCATCTCCTCTAAAAGAATAATAGTAGAAATTGAACCTGGAAATACATTGAACATAAACCCCAACTTGATAGATGCTAAAACACAACAACTAATGAAGTTACTTCTTTAAAATAAGGAAGCATTCACATGGGACTATACAGATATGAATGGAATCTCTCCTGAATTATGTACTCATTGCATCTATATCAAGGAGGGTTGCCGACCAATCTATCAACCCAGTGATGAATGAATCCTAGTTTAAGGGAAATTGTCAAATAGGAACTTCAAAAATTTCTTAATGCGGGGTTTATATATCCCATATCTAATAGTGAATGGGTTTCTCCATTGGTAATAGTCTCTAAGAAAAATGGGAAATGGAGAGTGTGTCTAGATTATAGAGCCTTAAATAAAGCCACTCAAAAGGATCACCTTCCCTTGCCATTCATTGATCAGGTGTTAGATAGTTTGTCAGGGAATAAATTCTTCTCCTTTTTAGATGGGTTTACTAGGTATAATCAAATCAAAATTGCACCCCAAGACCAAGATAAGACCACTTTTAATAGTCCCTAGGGAACTTTTTCCTATAGAGTTCTCCCATTTGGACTATGCAATGCACCGACAACCTTTCAAAGAGAAGTTATAGGAATCTTCTCTCATATGCTTAATGACTCTATGGAGATATTTATGGATGACTTTACCCCTTATGGTGTGTCTTCCGAGGATGCATTACAAAACCTTAAGAAAGTACTTAAATTTTGTGTATAAGCTCACCTTTCCTTAAGTACTTAAAAATGTCATATGATGATGAGTAAAGGAATTGTACTTGGACACTTTATTTCATCTCAAGGAATTCAGGTAGATCCATCAAAAATACAGGTAATTCAGAACCTTCCTATTCCTAGAACACAAACTAATGTGAGAAGTTTTTTAGGACATGCAGGATACTACAAAAGATTTATCAAAAAAATTTCCAAAATAGCTTCTCCTCTGTTTGTGTTACTTCTGAAAAATGTTGAATTCAAGTGGACTAATCTTTGCCAGGAAGCATTTGTTGAACTCAAGCATCAGTTATCTACAGTTCGTATTTTAAGGGGGCCTGATTGGGCACTTCCCTTCCAAATATCCTCTGATGCTTCAGATAATGCAATTG
This sequence comes from Pinus taeda, assembly GCA_000404065.3. Classification (NCBI taxonomy): domain Eukaryota; kingdom Viridiplantae; phylum Streptophyta; class Pinopsida; order Pinales; family Pinaceae; genus Pinus; species Pinus taeda. The sequence continues at coordinate 25,659 of APFE030647262.1, forward strand.
GATATGTCTTGGGACAAGAGGAAAACCATCTTCCTTATGCTATCTACTTCAGTAGTAACAATATGACTCCTGTTGAGCTTAATTACATAGTTACTGAAAAGGAATTTTTAGCAGTCATTTATGCCATTAATAAATTTTGACATTACATTACTGGTTACTCTACTTTTTTCCATACTGACCACTCGGCTATTAAGTATTTAATGAACAAATCTGTCACAAATGCTTATTGTTATTACAAGAGTTTGATATTACAATTGTAGATCGACCAGGTAAAGAAAATGTAGTTGTTGATTTCCTTTCTCCATTAAAAGTTGATGATAATACTCTAGTAGATGATTCCTTTCTTGATGAATACTTATTTGCAGTATTTTCTCACTCACCTTGATATGCAGACATTGCCAATTATCTGGTTGCATGGAAGTTACCATCACACCTATCACATCGAGAGAAAAGAAAGATCATTCAACAAAGTGCTCAGTATAGCTGGATAAGTGAGTGTCTTTTCTACATAGGACTTGATCATGAAATCTGAAGATGCATTAGAGAAGATGAGGTTTATGATATACTGAAAGCTTATCATGATGGCCCTTGTGGAAGGCATTTTGTTGATAAGAGAATGACACATAAAATTCTCAGGATGGGTTATTATTGGCCCTCACTCTTCAAGGATGCAAAGAAATATGTTCGGGCTTGTGATAGCTATCAGAGAATGGATCAACCTAATCATAGAGATGAAATGCCATTGAATCCCCAGGTAATACTTGAACCATTTGAAAGATGGGCCTTAGACTTTGTAGGGCCCATAATCCTCCATCCAATCAAAGAGTTTACATATTGGTTTGCACAAATTATATGACTAAATGGATGGAGGCTAAAGCACTCCTTAGAGCTAATTAAGAAGTTGTTTTAGCTTTCCTATTTGAAGAAATCTTTGTTAGATTTGGAGTGCCTAGAGAGTTCGTTACAGATGGAGGACCTCCTTTCAATTCTCATGGTTTTAAAACCACCCTTCAAAAATATCATATTCATCATAGAATGACTACACCATACCACCCCTAAGCCAATGGACAGGTCAAGAGTATAAACAAAGTTACAGAAGCCATTCTAACAAAAACAGTGAAGGAAAATAGGAAGGATTGGTCTCAAAGGCTCCCTGAAGCACTATGGGCTTACAGAACTACTTGGAGAAATACTACAGGATTTTCTCCCTATGAATTGGTTTATGGTAAAAGTGTTTTTTTTCCTGTCGAAATTGAAATTAAAACCTTAAGAACTGGTTTAGCTGTTAACCTTGATTTGACTGATGCACAAACAACTAGGTTGCATCAGCTTTAGGAATTGGGTGAAAGGAGGTTAGGTGCCATTCATCAAACAACTATGATCCAACAACAAAGAACAAAATGGCATGATAAAATCATCAAGCATAAGCAGTTCCAAAAAGGTAATTGGGCTTTATTATATGATTCTCGGTTTGAAAATTTTCAAGGGAAACTACATACAAGATGGCTAGGACCTTACGAAATAAATACTATTTTTCCCAATGGAACAGTAAGGCTCCTAAAAATTGATGACTCTAGAACACTGTTATTAGTAAATGGTCATCGGCTTCGTCTGTACCAGCGACCCATTTCCAAAGAGGATTTTAAGGCCACTTGCATGGCAGATTCACATTATCTCTTTTTGGGGGAGCCTTCTGCCCCTCTTTGCATTTAATTTTTCTGCATTGTATTTTTAGCATTAGATTAGATTTCTTAACTAATAATCCCTGTCAAGGGCTGGCATGTTACAATTGATTATTTTACAAATTCTAGATTTAGGAAAGGCTTATTGGAAAGGACAATCCTACTACAACTAGATCCAAGCTTCATCTTGTGAAGCATTATTCATCTCATTTCAATTCATCCATAGTTCATTTCCCCATCCTCCATTAACATTTCCATCATTAATTCCCCTCATTTCTTTTCCCCATTTTTCCCATCACTCTTCAACAACATTTTTCCCTATTTTTCCCATTGTTGAAACAACACTCTTTAGCAACATTTTCCATATTTTTCCCATTTCTGGAACAGTACTCTTCAACAACTTTTCCCTATCTTTCCGTTGCTGGAACACCACCCTTTACCCATTTTGTTGTTGCTGAAACACCATTTCTTTTCAAAGAAATCACCATACAACACTTTCCATCAAGAAAATCACTTTCTTCCATTATTTTTATGCTAATTCTGTCCTTTAACTGCCTTCTCCTATGATTATAGAGACCTCTAATATAATCTCCCTCATGTTTCAAAAGCTTCTTCCATGACTATTGTTGATCTATTATGAATGAGCACTATATTTTTCAAAATATGAATTAAAGGTAAACATGAGGTATGTAAATATTATGTGTAAGTACAATTAAACTATGGTTAAATGTGAAGATTACGTTCATCATTACCACAATCCCCATACATTTAAAGTCATTATTTCAGCCGTAGTTGGGGGGAATACCGAAACTATACGCCATCATTTCACAGCAAGCCAATTACCATAATTTTTCTTACCCATTATCCCATCTTATTACCTCGCCTCTTCGCTATTACTCCATGTTCTCATTCGCAAAATTTACTCTGTTCGAAGTGTGGTAACTTGGTTTTTGACTGTGCATTTTACCAAAGTTGGTTAACTACAGGAGGACCTGCTATTTGACATGAGCCCGGATCGATAGCTCTGCGTGAATTATATCCAGAGGCGTATCAGATTTTTCAGCAGGTAGGCTGGATAGGATATTTTTAGAGGCTTCAGGAATTTGATCCACAACAGGTCCTTGAATTTGCACGAATCTACAGGAATATCATTCTACTATCCAGGGAGTTTGAATTCTAGTCTCAGAGGGTGACATAGCACAAGTTTCAGGTCTGCCGGTCACTGGCACTCAATGGTTTAGCCGCAAGAATATTATTCTGAATGCACAACATGATTTTCTTCTGCCAGGAGAACAAGTCAAGCCCAAAGGCCGGGGTGTCCGACTTCACTCATTACTGCCTCCGTGGCTGAAGGTTGTTGAATTAGTCAAACATTACCTTACTTGTGAAGGTCACTACCAGGTAGCCTATTAGCATGATTTTGTCTTATTAAATCATTTGAGACATAGTTGACTGTTAAATATTCCTTATTATTTACTTGGGTATCTTAGAAATATGTCACATTACTGTAGACAGGTAAAATTCCCACTCCTTTCCCTCACTCATCACCGTCTTGTTCAGCTACTAATTCAGAGGGGTTTTGCTCAGCAAAACCCTCCTCTAAACAATCCACCCCTAGACCATGAGCAACCTGCTGAAATTCCTCAAGAAGCTGCTGAAATGTCTTAGCAAGTTACTAAAAATCCTCAATAAATCTTTGAAAATCCCCACGAGTAGCAACCAGAGAACATCCCTGACCCTCCATAAATTCCACCAGCAGAGCCAATTGATCCAATTGACCCTCCCACCATATCAACTCCATCCCATAATTTAGCATAATCATCTAATCCTACTATTCATATCCATAGTGATGATTCTGAAGATAACCTTCCCATCTCTATTCTAAAAAGAAAAAGGCAAACTAAGACTATTTTCATATAAAAAAGATGAACGAGGGCCTCAACCAAAGCAGCTACCATTTCTGATAGCCCTCCCCCTCAGAAAAACCCACTCATAAAAGGAAAATTACTACTCTCCCTACCTTTTTACCCCGAAGACAAATGAGGGCATCAACTCAAGTGGAAATTGTTGCCACTATCATAAATTCTCAACCTATTCATCTAAAAGCCCATACCCCACAACAGTCCCAAGTCCCAGACTCTTTACCTGTCTCACCCCCGGGCACTGAAACACAAGAACCAGATGCCCAGGATTTTACAACATCATTTCTTTCAGAACAAGTAGCTGTCACACAAGAACCAGCTACTCATTTAGTAGCTGCCACACAAGAACCAGCTATAGCTATGACACAAGAACTAGCTACGGCTGTAACACAAGAACCAGCTGCTGATATACAAAATCTAGATGTCTAGGATGCTGCAAATCATGTAGTTGTTACACAAGAACTAGCTACTCATTCAATAGCTACCACACAAGAACCAGTTTTAGCTGTGACACAAGAACTAGCTACGGCTAAAACACAAGAACCAACTACTGAGACTGTGACTGTTACACAAAGCCCAGTCACCCTGGCTTCCCTTATAGGAAAACGAGTTTCTAAAATCAGAACTTGAACCTTGTAAGTAGGAATTAGTAATGGCAAGGGAAGCCTACAACAAAAAGATTATTTTGTACACTTTAGCCCATGCAGCATCCTTGGTTGAGAAAAATAGAGAGAAAGATCAGTATAAGGAATATATGTGCAGCCAATGCGGTAACATTTATCATCAAGTAGGGTATAAAATAGTTGAAATCCCACTGCCTGGAGCCTCCCCCACATCCATGTCTTCTGCAATCAAAGAGGAATGCCCTACTATCACACAAGAACCAGTAGGGCCTTCAAAAATTTCTGAAAAAGAAGCTAAACCACAAGTACCTTGGCCTACTGTAACTATTGAAACTGAAGATCATGTTTTTATTTCTACTCAGACTATACCTTAGCCTACCACTTGCAGTATTGAAAAACAAATTGAATCTCGGGATAAGCACCAAATAATGGACAAGTGGAAGAAAGAATATGTTATTTCGCAAGATAAGATCTTACATGAGCATAAATTACTCTGGAAAAATCATATATATTCAAACTGGGAAGCCTTGGAGCAAGTACTCCAACATTCTCGCGCACAGAAGAAAGAGAATAAAGAGCTAGAAAGTAAACAGCTCCTTATGTTTGATTTGGTTCAGAAATTATTAGTTGCCAGGAAACTATCTTCCAATTATTCTCTTTTTCTTGTAGAACACTTAGCGTTCTTTCAAATAAAGGAAATTAAAGATGGGAGACCTCATGAAGTATTTAGACCTGAACAGTTTGTGAAAACTTTCGTAGAAGCATCCACTAGTGATCAACATTTACTTTGTGAGTTGTATCTCCACAATGAAGCTATTCCTGAAAATAGGAAGCTCAATCTTAACCCTTTGGTTGGTGATATTCAGATCAGGGAATTTTCCTCCTTCCATGCTAATCGGATCACATGGAAGACTACCTTTCTTGCAGCAAGGCATAATGAAGACAACTGTCTCCTGTGTATTCGACCAGAGCCACAAAATCCTGCCATTTTTGTTGCAGAGTATCATCAATTTTTGAAAAAACTAGGGATGGTTGAACACACCAGGCAACTACAAGCAACAGTGCTACAAGACCACCAACACTTTGTTAAGACCAAGGAAGTTGCTACCTTAAAAGAAAACAACTTATTCTGGCAACAGTCCTCTAACGAAAGGCAGGAGTATAACCCCTTCAGTCCCCCTAATTTTGAAGCAACAATCTCAAGGGTACCTGATTATATCAGATGTGTTCAGCAATGTGCTGAAAATTGGATAGGGTATCATTTTCATTTTCATCTTCTATGGATTCCAACACAAGAATATAAGGCTCATTACAGATTGACTAAAAAGGAAAAATCACAGCATGGCAGAGGCTGCAAAATGTGCAAGGGTTCAGAAATATAACTGACAGTACCTTTTATAGTTACTGCTTAAGTAATTTGCACTCTAAGGGCCAGTACCCAGACTCAGATTCAGAGTGAAGTTGCATGAGGACATGCAACCCTTTCAGTTGGGGGGGTGTTAGGACCCTACATTGTACCTTTTTGCTCTCATAGTTTGCTATCATTCCACCCTTTTTCAATCCATATTTAAAGTCTATGTTATTACTTTAATCCATTTTCGAAAGGTATATAACATTTCTTCTCGTTATTATATGTTTAATTTGTTTTACATATAATTTTACATTACTTTCATAATTAACCATTGATCGGAAATATATAGCTGCTGAAATAGTTTGAAGACTACAGATTTATCATTGTTGTCTACGTTGCTGAAACAGTCTGAAGACTGCAGATTTATCATTGCAGTCTACGTTGTTGAAACAGTTAGAATGGTGCGCAAATCTCGTTGCTGAAACAACCCATGATTTTCATTTCAGATTTGGTAGCAACAAGAAGAGATCATCGAAGGAGCTGTTACACTAGCCACAACAACTACATTCCAAAGTCGGCATTGTCATAACCATTGTAACAACATTTTGCTAATGGAAGAACCAATTATCCTATTTTAGCATATCAGGTTAAGAATAGGATTTATAATGTAATCAAATGTATAATAGATGTATCCTCTTTAAATAGAGGAGAAATCAGAATTAGGGGGGGATAGACTACGAGAAGGTCTAGCTGAAAGCAAAGGAACTTGAATCTTTTTGTAATATGATACATTGACAGATGAATAAAATATTGTTCTGAGCACTCCTCCTTAGTTCCTTTTTCTGGGGAATCTTGTGAGAAGGAAAGGGCCCACCTTCCTCACAAGATTCACCCATTAATTTCTGTAGTGTGTTAAGTGTTATTTTTCATTCATGCCTTGTTAAACTCTATTTGCTAAAATTACTTATGCGTTATTGGAACTCTATATTTATTGCTGAAACTCTATTTCTATTTGATTATTGCATTGTTTTCATAAATTCATTCATAGGTAATCAATGATTATTTTAATTGGTAATATGGTTTATAGAGTGAGTTTGTGAAGCATGGTAATCAGGAATAGGTGCTGAAGATTCCTGCTTGGGGAATAGTGTCCTGTTCTCTGTTATAGCACAATTAGTTTTTTCCTCTGCAGATTGATTTCTTTTCCTAAATTGTTCTTTTTAATGTAATCCAGCATTATTTTGACAATTGTCTGCAATAGAGAGATTGTTCCTGCGATAACTCAGAGTAGAACTTCAGTTTGTTTAAAGCAAGGCGTGATTAGTGTAATTGTTACTACAACTTTTCATTGCTTTTGGGATTGAGCATATACAATGTGTGATTGCTTTTGAAGAAAACCTACTTCCTTGGGTTGACAATTCATGTAGCACTTGGTTGTTTAAATTAATAAGCAATTAAAGTGACCAACAATAATATGTCTTTAATCCAGGCTAGGGAAATTCTCTAGGACAAGATTATTGAAGTTATCAGGAGCATCTAGGAATTCTTTGTCATTGTGTCTGATGAGAAAACAATTGTCAGAGACATGGAAAATTTGGTTATGCAGGATAAACAGAAATCGTTAGAGAGATCCAAGTTTGCAAAAAGAATGATAGATTTTATTAACACTAAGTTTGCTTCAGAGCTAAAGGAACATGAAATTATAGAGAGAACATTGTGTGCAATGGATTTTAATAAGATGATTATCAGAAATATCTACAGAAATACTGCTGAGAAGAATATGAATGAAATAAAAGAAGCAGTTTCCAAGTTCAATATATTGTTTGATAAAAGTGTTAGAGCTGGGCTTCCCTCTCGCTGGGATTTACAAGGAAATTTTCTGCCATGGAAAACATGTGAGACTTTACTGGTTGAAGAAAAAAATAAGATTGATAGCACCCATGAGAAAATAGTAGTACTGAAAGGAGAAATCACTGTGGATGATAAATGCTTTGTTTACAGATAAGTTTACTTATAATAGGATCACAACATTCAGAATGGAACTCAACAAATTGGAAGAGGAAACATAGTCAAATGTACCATTGTGGAGAAAATGAAAGGAGTGGATGATAGAATAGACCAAAGTTGCACCAGCAAGGCCATCTACTCAAGCCACCAGTTCGAAAAGCGACCAGCAATAACCAATCATGATCTAATTTCATTCCATTTTATGTTATTTTATTTAGTAAGAAAAGTGAGGTGTCTTTTACCCTCCAATGTAATATTTTAAAATGACCTTTTACTTTAGGCAGCTAGAAAGTAGTTAAGTAATTCAATAGTTTTTTGTTGTTACCAACTGTCCCATGATGTATAAAAAGAGGGAAAATTAAAGAAAAAGGGTCTGAGTCTTGAGAATCTAAAGACTACACAATTTTGTACTTGATGAATTGATGATTAATGAAAGAATCATGAGTTTTTCATATGGTGCTGAGTATGATTTGTAATCTATCTATTATGTGTCATTTTATCTCTTTATCTCTTTGAATATGGTAATGAAGTTGTCGGTCTTTGTTTACTTTTGTGAATAAAGTTAAATTTCCTTAAAATAGCACTCCCATGTTTAAAGCTTCTTTCTATGTATTTCCTCTAAATTAAAGATAATAGTTTCTGTTAAATACAACATATTGTCTAATTTTCCTAAGTATTCTTCACACAACATTTGTATTTAGCATCACATGGCATCTTGGAATTTTCATGTCACCTATATGTGAAGGGTTTAAAAAAATTGTTCTTCATACTCCTCAAGATAAAGACACTTTATACAAATGAGTGACATGCATAATCAAACTTTAATGTATTAGGCACAATTTCTCCACAACCAAGAAATTGGTTTCCTAAGGGACAACAAGTGCCATGCCACAACCCCATAGGGTTTTAGCCCACTAACTGGGGTTACTAACTTCAAACATGAATATCTCTCAAACCGTGAAGAATTACGTGGCATGCCATATATCAATGGAAACATCTCGACGAGTAGAATCCATATTGAAGATCCTTGGCTCAGAATAGAGTAATTTTTCAAGTCAAAATTCCCATGCAATATTTTGGTAGCCCCTGGTGTTGCTTGGGTTGAAATCAATGAAAACCATTGATCAACATCATCAAACAATTACCAAAATACAAGTGACAAGAACACAAGATGTTGGATCTCAACCAGGGAAAAACCTCTCTCTCTCTTAGAGAGGAAAACTCTTCTTGAAATTTCTCTTATTTAAGCATCTTTTGATAAATGCCAAACCCTAGAGCCTTGACAAGAAGATCCTCCAAGCACAAGTCACATCTTTGTCCTTCTTCTTTTGTCACTTCATCCTCCTTCTTCTAGCACTTCATTCTTATTTCGGCAACTAATATCAGCCCTATTTATTCTTGCACTAGAAGATATATTTTCCTTTGTTCCTTATTAGACTCCTTCCCTTATGAAGAGTACCTTATCCCTCTTAAAATTGAGCTCTTCCTTGAGATATAAGTGCAAGTCTGATGTAATAGTAGTGTGGCCCTATTTCTTCCCACATATGAGGGGATTCCTTCAAGAAACGGATGCTAGATTTCTCTCCTTCCTTTTCTTGTGTGGTCTTCTTCTTCTCTTGAGTGAGAGGCCTAATAGGCACTCCTTTATTAGCCCAACCAATGAAATTTCATGACTGTAAATTTGATACCTGCAAGCGTGCCCGTTCAAAATGGTGAACTTTAGATGCAATGGCAATACCGTGCAGGGTAACAATTGTAGAATTGAGGCTTCTATGATCCATCATAATTGTAAAAAGAGCTTCTGCGTAAATCACATCAAAAAGATCATTGTCGACGCGTTTCGAACCAACC
>APFE030647262.1:43035-56170 GCA_000404065.3 Pinus taeda
AAATAGAACAAAGCTTGAGGAAAAATCAAAGAAATGTACCTTTATTGGATATGGTGTTAATGATTTTGGTTATCTCTTATATGATTATGAAAATCACAAAATCATTAGGAGTAGAGATGTAAATTCAATGAAAAAGTTCTTGTATAAGAATCAGTTGCAGGAAAAGAAAACATAATACACAGTGCTTGACGATATCACAGGAAAAGTGGTGGTGCCTGAAAATCATCAACAACCAAAACAACAACCACAACAACAACAAGCACCTCAAACACCTGAAGGTGGTGTTAGAAGATCTACCAGGATAAGTAGACCCCCTGAATGATACTCTCCTTCATTATATTATGTATTGTTGACTTATTCTGGTGAACTAGAATGTTATGAAGAAGTAGTGCAAGTAGAAACCAGGAAGAAGTTGAAGCAATCCATGAAAGAAGCGATGGAATCCTTAGCACATAACCAGACTTTGGACTTAGTCAGTTTCCCTGTAGGTAAAACATCATTGCAGAATAAATGGGTTTACAAATTGAAGGAAGAAGTTGGAGATAGAAAAAGGTACAAAGCTATGCTTGTGGTGAAGGGGTTTGCACAGAAGAAAGGTATTGATTTTGATGAAATATTTTCTCTTGTTGTTAAAATGACTTCAATTAGAACTATTCTAAGTCTAGTAGCAGCTGAAGATTTGCATCTTGAGCAGTTAGATGTAAAGACAAATTTTCTCGATGGGGATTTGGAGGAAGAGATATATATGCAACAGCCACAAGGATATGAGGTAACAGGGAAGGAGAAACTAGTGTGTAGGTTGAAGAAGAGCTTGTATGTCTTAAAATAGGCTCCAAGGCAGTGGTATCTGAAATTTGACAGGTTTATGTATGAACAAGGTTATACTAGGTGTCACTCTGATCATTGCGTTTATCTCAAAAGGCAAAATGATGGCAGCTATATTATATTGCTATTGTATGTAGATGACATGCTTGTTGTAGGTTCTAACATGCAGGAAATAAATGTGCTCAAAAGGAAATTGAAAACGCATTTTCAATGAAGGATTTGGGTGTTACAAAACAAATCCTTCGTATGAGAATAACTAGAGACAAGAAGAATCGCAAATTAACATTGTCTCAAAGTGAGTACATAGAAAAGGTGTTGAAAAGGTTTAATATGCAGAAAGCAAAACCAGTTAGTATACCTTTGGCTAGCCATTTCAAATTAAGTAAGGAGGCATGTCCCAAGACTCAGGAAGAAATGGCTCATATGTCTAAAGTTCCATATGCATCAACAGTTCTTAATGTATGCAATGGCCTGCACAAGGCCTGATATTGCACATGCAGTGGGAGTTGTAAGCAGGTACATAAACAATCTAGGAAAAGAACATTGGATGGTGGTGAAGTGGATTCTCAAGTATTTGAGAGGTACCACAAATCAAGCATTATGCTTTGGTGGTTCAAACATTTCTCTACAGGGATATGTTTATGTAGATATGGTAGGTGACAGAGATAATAGGAGGAGCACTATAGGATATGTATTTACTGTAGGTGGAACAACTGTCAGTTGGGTTTCAAAAATCCAAAGTGTTGTTGCACTCTTAATAACAGAAGCAGAGTATGTTGCTGCTACAAAGGCTAGTAAGGAAATGATTTGGTTACAAAGGTTTCTAGATGAATTGGGTAAGAAGCAAGAGTTGGGCATGTTATACAGTGACAGCCAAAGTGCCATACATCTTGCAAAGAACTCTGCATTTCATTCCAAGACTAAGCATATACAGCTCAAGTACCATTTCATATGGTCAGCATTGGAAGATGGAAAATTGAAGTTGGAAAATATAAACACTAGCCAAAATCCTGTAGATATGTTAACAAAAGTTGTAACCAGGGAGAAACTGAGAATCTGCTCAATTTCAATTGGTATTCAAGTATGATGAAGAAGATGAGAAATAGCCAAATCCAAAGTGGAGTTATTGTCCAGAAAATGAAGCAGCAGTGGAGTTGCTATAATCAGTCTCCAAGTGGGAGATTGTTGGGTGTGGAGCCTGATTATCTTCTGTATTCAAAGGTATCACCGCATTGGACCCCAGTTCAAAATGGGGCAGCAATGTCGCTTGTAAAATATTTGCTGCAAGGGGGCTCTAGCAGGGGGTGTGACTGTGACCTTTGGGGAGCCCCCCCCCTAGCGGGGGTTTCGGGGGCAGCGCCCCTAAAGCTAAGAATAGATGTAAAATTTCCTTGTAAAAGTATAGTAATTTCTAGTCAATCTAAGCCATTCATTAGGCAGAGATCTGACAGTAGAAGTTATGTTTAATTTAGGGTATTTTTCCCTAGAAGGCAATCCCTCACTATATATGAGGGAATTGTATTGCATCTATGTAGATCTATATTTTGAGTGAGGAAGATAGAGGAGATTGAGAGCGAAGAGGGAGTTACATCGGATCCATTGTAGGTTGTATCTCTTCAGTTTGTTGGATAATTTAATAAGAGAAGGACTCGTTGTTTTTCCGTGGATGTAGCCCAAACTAGGTGAACCACATATATCTATGTCTCTCTTGTTTTATGCATTTTCTGTGTTTATATTTCTGCAATATTTTATGTGTTCCATTGCTCTATAATATATAATTTCCTAACACCTCTCACATCCACCCAAGTAACCTTGCCAATTGGGGTAAACATGAGACAAGAGGATACTATGATCAAATTCAACCTCCTATCGGACCTTAAGGAAATGGAATCGATGGAAAATCACATACAATCATCCAACATCATCAATAGAACCCTCAAGAGACAAGTCAACCACTCAGACAACTTGTCCCTAAATGCCACTGTTATTTTGGATCTCTTAAGACACAATCGCTCTCATGCTATGGGAAAGGGAGCGACCAGAAACCCAAAGTCGCTCTCACAGGCTTGCCTCCTAGTGACCATAGACTAAAATTTCCAATTTTGTGCCAACGCTCCCAGAATTTAAGCCAATTTTTCAGGCCCAAAGCCCAAGCCACTACCCTGAATGAAGTGATAAATTAGAATGAGGAAAAATACAGGGAAATAATGATGTAAAATCAATAAACTGAACACAACCATAATCAGACCCCTACTAGCCATGACAAACATTTCATCAAACACATCGTCAACATGTAACCTATAGGTGTAAACAACAAAATTAAGTGTAGGGATATTAGGCCCCTATACTACTAGTGTAACCCCTTATTGTGATTAGTACAACCCCCTTATTATATTGATGTACCCATGTAGTGCCCATATTGTTACTATTGTGCCCCATAAAAGCCCACTATTGTTGTTATTGTGCCCTTACATTATTATTGTTATGTCAGCTCTGATTATATTATGACCCCTTAAACTCCTATATATAGAAAGGAGGTCTTTTCATTTGTGTCATCCAAGAATTGTTCTTTTGTGTAATGTAAAGGAGGTTTCCCCCTCGAAGAGGCTGAATTATAAGGCGTTCAACTATCTTTTCTATCCTTTTGTGAGCTGGTTCCATAACATTTGGTATCAGAGCTTTGGATTCTAGGGTTTTGCTACTCTAAATAGGGCATCATGGGATTTTGGCTATAACTATTTTTTGCGATGTTTCAGAAGCAAAAAAAAAACCATTTGAGACGAAATCACACTGAACCTTGAGTTCAAATTTCAGGGCTTTTCGTGTTATATTTGCAGAGATATGATCTGAGGAAGTTTGTCTTTTTACAGACTTCTGAACTACATTCCAAATAGGTGACCTTGGGAAAACCAACATAACTTTCTCTCTGTGTATCAGATTGAAATTTTGTAAGAAGGTACAGAAAGATGACGGATTGTAGTTTCGTGTATATATTTTTTAGAGCCAAAGGTCAAAATAGTGACATGTGGCACTTCATACAAGTTCGCTGTTCTAGAAAGGTCTATAATCAGGTCATCTTGGGAGATTGTACATAACTATTTCCTCGAGAATCTAAATTCATTCAGACTGGTGGCATTGGAAAGGGGACATAGAGGGCTACTGCAGAACGCAAATTCAGAACTAGAAGAGTCAAAATTACAGAGTTATAGTCATTACAATATCAAGCTTATAAAATTAAGAAAAGGCCATATGAGGAAGTTTGATGGCAAGGATCCGGTAAATTGGATACTTCAGGTGGAGCAATATTTTGATCTACATGGTGTACCATTGTTACAAAAGGTATGTATTTCATCTTCATATTTAGAATCAGATCAATTTTTATGGTATAAAGGGCTTTGTTCTCATTAAGAACTTATTACATGGTCAATTTTCATGGAGGAAATGATAGCACATTATGAAGATACAAAGAGAAACACCTTCTTTAGAGTAACACCACAACAATTGGCAGAAAAAAAGAGAAAAAGGGCTTTGTTACAATTGTGTTAGCAAATGCACTAATGGTCATAAGTGTGCTGAGAAGAAATTATTTTACATAGAGTATGAAGAGGAGGAAGAAAATGATCAAAAAACATCAAAAGAAGAGGATATATGCTAGGACCCAACCCCAGAGAAATAAGAAATGAATTAGACCATATCTTGTAAAGCATTGGCAAGAATTACCACTCCTCAAACTCTCAAGATAGAAGGACATATCAAGAAGAAAAAGGTGCAAGAAGTGAAAGATCACATCGATAAAGAAGAAATGAATCCATCCATTTCTTGTAATTCATTGGTTGGAATTACCACTCCTCAAAATATCAATATAGAAGGACATATCAAGAAGAAAAATGTTCAAGAAGTGAAAGATCACATTGAGCATCAAGAAATGAATCCTACCATATCTTGTAAAGGATTGGAAGAAATTACCGCTCCTCAAACTCTAAAGATAGAAGGACATATCAAGAAGAAAAAGGTTCAAACAATGAAAGATCACATCGAGCATCAACAACAAGTTCTCCAACTTCTAAAGGATAATGCCACTTTGGTGCAAAATCGAATGAAGCAACAGGTAGATCAACATCATAGTGAAAAATGTTTTGATATAGGTGATTGGGTATTTTTACTGCTACATCTCAAGCAAGCTATTTATGAGAAGGAAATGTTGGAAATACTACATGTACTTAAGAAATGGAGACCTTATCGAATGGGAAGACATTTCAAGGTAAAAATACATCATGATAGTCTTAAATACTTTTTAGAACAACTATTATCTTTAGAAGAACAAAAAAAATGTGTCACAAATATGTTGGGTTATGACTTTGACATCATCTACAGAAAATGGAAGAAAAATTTTGTTGCAGATGCACTCTCAAGAAAGGATGAGGATGTGGAAGCTTTGTTTTGTGCTATTTCTATTATCCAACTAGATTGGATAAATGAAGCAAGGGATGAATGGAAGAAGGATGAAGATGTATGGCCACTTATTCAAAAGCTACAAAAGATCCCAATTCAAACAATATTGCCAGAAATTGAAGAGGAAGGAAAAATCATATTAGAACCTGGAGCAGTCACAGAAACAAGAACCCGACAGCTACGAAATCGATCAATTTCAGAGTATCTCATCAAGTGGAAGAACTTACCCACTGAAGGTTCCAAATGGAAGGACAAGAATTTTATATAGAAGCATCAAGAACTACTCAAGCATTGAGGACAACACTTTTTTAAAGAGAGGGGCATTTTAGGCCCCTATACTACTAGTGTAACCCCTTATTGTTATTAGTACAACCCCCTTATTATATTGATGTACCCATGTAGTGCCCATATTGTTACTATTGTGCCCCATAGAAGCCCACTATTGTTGTTATTGTGCCCTTACATTATTATTGTTATGTTGGCTCTGATTATATTATGACCCCTTAGACTCCTATATTCTTTTCATTTGTATCATCCAAGAATTATTATTTTGTGTAATGTAAAGGAGGTTGCCCCCTTGAAGAGGTTAAATTCTAAGGCGTTCAACTATCTTTTCTATCTTTTTGTGAGCTAGTTTCATAACAAGGGATCTCATACTTATCTGAGAATTTCTATGAACCATTGTTCCCTCATGTCAATTGCTGCATTATACTCTATTAGTTCATAGACACATTATCCATTCATATACAAGTAAAAACATGCTACGAGCCATACATAGCTATTGTCATAAAATGTAGATATAACTAGCATAATAGGAACATAAGTACCGTAAACATATCAGCCATCAAAATCCACATATACATCAATACATGTACACATTAAAATCAAGGAAATTAATTTCTCATTAATGAATGCAATTAACCAACCGGAGATGGGAATACCACGTTCCACCCGACCATAGATTCGCTGAACCAAGTCTCTCTTTAGCCAATCACCCCCATGCCATATTCTAGGCATGAATGTGGGACTCATAAAACACATCAAAAACACCAATCAAAATGGATGCCACTAGAGTTCTCTACCTACATCGTGAGGAATTTGAGTGCCTCCTACTCTCTCAGGCATTACAGTGCATCCATAGTCTGATCTAGGGATCATTAGGCCCTACATTGAGACGTACTCTCTAGGATTTACCATGCATCCCATCCCTAGATCACTAGGCCTCTCTTTTCTTCATTTTCCTTTATTATCCTTCATTTTCCTCCTCACATGAAACATGTGACCTTTCACCTCCTTGTTCTCCTAATTTCCATTATTTTCATAAATAATTGTGCCAAAAATGCCACTTTGCCTTTCCAAAGCTTTAGCCATTGCCTTTGCCAATTTCCTTAGCCATAAACAACCAAATTAACACTCCCTAGGATGTCTTGCCCAACATTCATCTTGGAATAAGTATCCCATTGACCGTGGTTATTGCTTTTTTTTTCAACTTTTATTACATGGAATTTTCACCAGGGATTTTACAGTTTTACCTTCATCTTCTTTCAAATTACAAGAATGACCCTCAAATTGACTAGAAGGACTGAGGTATCTAATGGATGTATCTTGGAAACATCGTTCAGATCTTTCAGCCTTATCATGAATTTCAACATGAGCTGAAGTAAATGATTCTGCTACTCGAGGGGCAATAGCAGAGCCCTTCCGAGATATTGTTCAGGGTCCTACTGATGCTTGAGATTTAGATTTCCAGATGATTTCGTTTATGAAGGTTGATCTTCCAAGGCTAGAAGGACCTTGGCTTTTGGTGGTTCTTGAAATGGGTTTTGAATCTAAAACTGCCTGATTTACAGTCCTATGATTTTTCCTAGTCATGCACATTGAACAATTCTAAAAAGTATCGGCTGAAGACGGGCGCTGGAACACGATTTTTACTTGGTTCATGCGTAGGTTCTTGCCTTCTGTCTTTAATACCCAATCCCACAAGGATACATCTACACATTTATTTAACAACCTCCCTGGCAACAGTGCCAATATTTTGGGCACTAAGTCGTTTCAAAAGAATTAACTTAAACCTTATGTATTAAATTGTCAACCTGGGATTTTGTTTTTTTATTGCACGGTTGTCTTCACAGTGGGTGCAAGGCTAGTGTTCGGATTACCTTGTTTTGAGTGTGACTAATAAGAAGAAAATATTGAGAAATGAAAGGAATAAGGAAGCTTTTACTGCAAGAATACTTTCTTTATCTCTCTAATTCAAACCCAAGCTAGTAACAAAAGTAAATCTTTGTGTTCGTAGGTAGAAATCATAAAGGAATTTAGGTTGTTTCTTAGGAAGTAATGACTATAATAAAGGAATTGAAATGCATCTCTCAGGAAAGCATTAAATTTTTTAAAGCTAACAATCCTTACTTTGCTGTGAGAAATAATAACGAAATAGAATGTTGTAAAAGGAATTTTATCTAATCGCTATTCACTACAATTGCTGGTGAATACAAATTAGTAAATCTTGCAAACAATAATTCAATTGAAAGAACAATAAATCATTCAAAAACTGAAAGTAAGAAAAAATAATGATACAATAAAGACAATAAGTGTTCCAGGACTAGGCCCATAGTCATTGGAATCTAACCGTCTTGAAGTTAACTCAATACACTAGATTAAAACCAAATCACCAAAATCTTCATTCATATGCCACAGTAAATTACAGGAAAGTCTGTGAAAACTTAAGATATTTTGTTCTTCAGACACCTTTTACAAGTGAAAAGAGAAAATTAACCTTCTTTACTAGAGTTTAATTGTGCTTTTATATTACAACATAATTCTAAATTTAAAATAGTAAAGCTATCCGAGAATCAAAGATTCTCAGGATTGCTTAATTCAAGCTATGAAATCTTCAACATCTCTTTTGGAATAACATATTATGCTCCTTTTCTTGCTGTCTCATGCATATAAGGCGTGAATCCTTGGTTAGTGGGTTGCAAATAGTCCAAATGGTTTCCTTATGGCTCAAGTTTTGTCAATGATTCAGGGAACAACAACCATTTCCCACACATTAATCCAAATCGTGAGTTAATAACATCTTTAATATTCGAATTGATTCATCAATAAGGTAAAATATCAGAACAGTTATTAACTCATTTCTAAAACTACTTAGCATCCAAATTATTAGTCTAAGCTCAAAAAGCTTGAAAAACTAACTATCAACTAAGGAAATGAGATGAAGAATTATACCAATTCCAAGGCCCAACAGTTGCAGATTATTTTGTGTTGTAACTGATCACATAGACTTTCCAAAAGCGAGATTCTAGTGGATAGATTTTCACCCCAAGTATTCATGGAGATGTGGGACCACAAGAAAAAGTTACTAGAGAGTGGCACAAAAGCAATCAATGTTGTTTCCCGAATGTATTGGGATAGTTGCTTGGTTGTGGGACAAACAATTCCACCTAAAATACTTACTAGAGAGCAATGCCACAACAATTAGTTGGACCTAACAATTCTATTGAGGTAGTTCAAAAATAAGGGCGCGGGTAAGACGGTGTTACCCCTATAAAGTTAAATTGTCACTTGAGTATTACTATGCTAACAAAATTTTGAATCCAAGAGCTTATTTAGGAATTTCATGAACTTGTAGCACAAAGTAGGATTCCAAATGATAAAAACCACAAATTCTTAGTACGATAGTGTACATAGATATTTTCGTGTTCTACCAATAAGGAGCAGAGTTCCCATGGTCTTGAGGGAAAGGGAGTGTTAAGTGCTATATCTCTTTGTTATACATCTAGGGTCCAATAGCAATAGTCAATCCAATTTCTCAAGGCACCAAGTAGGCACAACCATACCATTAGTTGTACCACTGATTACCTGGGCACTACATCTTTACAAGTGTTGTTTCTAGTATAGTATAACAACAAGAAAATTCATCAACTTATCTAAAGCTAATTTCAAGTAATCTAGGGATTTCCAATATACTTGAGGGTATGCAGAACTGAAATTCTATGTATTAGTGTTATCTAACATAGTACTACTCAAAGTTATACCAACAAGTGTTACAAGGGTGTTTAACCAAGTGATACCTCATATTTCTTGCATGTATTCTTCCCCCATTATAAATTACTCATTGAATAACAAATCATTGTGTTATTTATAGATTCCAGAATGTGTCTCTAGCCTAAAAAAATGTTGTAAAATAATTGCTCATGAAATTAATGTAATGCCACTTATGATGTTCTTTCTTAACCAAGTGATACCTCTTATATTTCTTGCATGTATTCTTCCCCATTATAAATTACTCATTGAATAACAAATCATTGTGTTATTTATAAATTCCAAAATGTGTCTCTAGCCTAAAAAAATGTTGCAAAAGAATTACTCATGCAATTAATCTAATGCCACTTATGATGTTCTTTCTTAACAAATTGAAAAATTCAAAACTATAAATAATATATAATACCCATATTTATTGTACACGATAAAAAAAAATGAAAATGCCACAAATAATTAGACCATGTTTGCTTGTCTTTTAGAAAGGGCAACTTCCCAATGAGAAAAGCTCCATTTACAATATGCTTTCACACGACATCTTATTAACTTATAATTTTATCTACCTCCTAATAATTTTCTAACATATCAAACCTTCTCATAAGTCTTCTTATGATATTTTTGGACATTAATACCTAGCTCTTATTGGCTAAAAATAACGTCCATAAATAGCCACCTATCTATCAAATGTAATTAGAAATTATTTTTTCCTCCCACCTGCATAATGTTTTAAGAAAAACAGTAGCCCACCCTCTCCTTTCTTTTATGAGATAACGCGCCTTTATCTCTCCTTGTCAACATGCAAAGGACAATTGGTGATTGTAGAGGAGGACAAATATGAAGGCAGAGGCAATGGCTTTGTAAGGTTTTTTTTGGTTTGCTTCTTTCCTTAGCATGGCCTCCATTCACATATATGGGTATTTACAGTTTATGATCAACCACATCCAAGGCTTCACGTGCATGCATTTGTCATCCACATCTATAAGGTTGGCTCAAACAAATTAAACTCATATGGTAGTGCTTCAGGGAATTTTCATACAACACATTGACATGGAGTGTTAAGCTCCATTAATTTTTTCCAACTATAACCTACAGTTATGGAACTAAACTGTAGTCTTTCCTTAATTTATGGAAACCAACTGCAGTAATTTCCTTAAATTAAGGAAATCAACTGCAGTTAATTAATTTTCTGGTTGGAGCTTCTGAAGTGGTCCATTACTCCATCTGGAGTTCTCTACCTTGATCTATGGAACCCCTGACACATAGCCATTAGAAGCTTGATGGAAGCTTGGCTATAAATTCATCTGATTGGTCCCCAAGCTTGCATCTCAATCCCCTTCAGTTGTTTACACCATCTAGCTGAGAGAGCAGAGCTTGGAAGTGCCTTCAGATTTTCTGTGATTTTTCTTTTTGCTTGGATTGAAGCTGGAGTGTTGTTTCAGTAAAGGGAAAGCAAGTGGACTGTGGTTTGCAGCAAGAGCGTTATCAATGGCTGGAGGTAATCCTGGGCACTGAAATTTCATTTTTTAGATTCTTTAATTCCGCATATAGAATCGTTGTTGTAATTTCTTACATTGGTATGAGAGCATTAGTGTATCTCTGCCTTGGTGTGTTCTGCGTATCTCATGTTGTTATGTGACCCACTTCAGTCCATGCTCAAAAATTTACCTATGTGATTTGCAATTTCCCCAAACGTTGATTCATTCCATAGATCTAAACGCAAGCCTAGCAGCTTCACCCACACAAGCTCTCTCAATTACCATTCCCGCATGCTCAGACTCATATGCATGTCCCACTAAAGCGTGATGCCCCAATTGCATTTCTGAAAAGACAGCCACGACCAATTACACTTGACACAGAAGATAATAAATTTAAAGATGTCTTTCCATTATTGTTGGTTGTTACCAGTGATGCTATTGTCACTGAAGGCGGATATTCTAAAAGTGGGGGAAGCTTACCTCAGTCAGGTGGCAGCAGTTTTGTCCCAACGGTTGTTCGTTTGTATTCCTTGAGAAGCCACACTTACATAGATGAACTTAGGTTTCGGTCAACCATATATTCAGTGCGCTACAATCCTTGAATTATAGCTGTTGCCCTTGAAACGAAAATTTGTTGTTTTGATCCGGCGACTCTTGGGAATTCTTTTAGTGTGCTGACGTATCCAATTCCTCAAGGAGCACAAGGACCAGGATGTGTAAATATAGGGTATGGTCCAATGGATGTTGGTCCAAGGTGGTTAGCATATGCAGCGAACCATGCTTTGGTTTCAAATAATGGTCGTGCAAGCCCCCAAAGTCTTAGCTTGTCGTCATCACCTCTGAATGGGAATTTAGTTGCACATTATGCAAAAGAATCCAACAAGCAAATTGCAGCTGGGATTGTTACCCTTGGAGTGTGGGGTTGATGTTTTTTTTATTTTTTATTTTTAATTACAGGCATTGTAGTATAGTGGAAATTATTCCCGCTTGTCACAAGGCTGAACCGGGTTCGATCCTTGACAATGATGATGTCAGTGAAATTGGTCGTAATTGCATTTTAAGGCCTCCAACATCAAATTTGCTGGTAAACCCAAGACTCGGGTTCCATCCTTGTGACCAATAATTAATGAGATGACATGTTTCCCTCTGAACCATATACGTATTTGGGATAAAGTTTATATTTTGTATACCTGAGGCAGCGGAGGACTTTAATAAAAGGTATTTAAGCATAAGCGGCGGCATTTTCCATGGTAAATGTACTCAGGAGTGGTGCGGTGCAGTTTCTGGCAGTTTTCACCGTGGTTTTGTTGGTAATGCCCTTGATTTTGCCACCGCTACCACCGCCTCCGCTGTTTCTGTTGTTGGTCCCCGTTGTCATTATGCTCGCTCTCATTGCCCTCGCACTCTTGCCATAAGATGTTTGGGAGCTTCTGGCTTATCAGAGGTTCCCTAGATGCGTTGCACTGAGATGGGTTCTCCTTTGCTACTTTATATTGAATGTGTTGAATTTTGTTTGCCTGCCCCTTGAAATTGCTAAGCTGGGTGGATATATCTCTCCAATCTATGAACTCACATATCTCGTATTTACGCAGATAATAGCCTAAGTATTAGAATTAGAGATATGCAACTTCGAACATGGCAACCTGGATATATTTATCAGGTCTTCATTTAGATGGTTTCTTCGATTACCCAAAGGCACAAAAATGCATCCAACGTTAGACACCGTTGACGTCATATTTCAACTCCTCCAATCATGATTGTGTGTAACACAAAAAATCTAAGCTGAAGCTGTGTCTGCATCTTGGAAAAGTCAGCCAGTGAAACACATTTCAAATTCAATGGTGCAATTATTGAACTCAATTGTAACTCATTTTATTTTGCAAATGAGAAAAGTATTTTACGATGGTGAAGAGGTGCCTTCCCCATTATTCAGAGAATAAATATCTATTGTCAAGGGGAAAGGCCTACTTGAATTTTTTCAAGCATAGATTGTCCAATAATTCTCAAATAAACTGAAGGGCTATTTAGCAAGGGTTCTAATATGTTTGAACAACGTAAAATACGATAGTTTTAACAAAATAAGTACTTTATGGGCCACACAATTTTTCCATAACTTAGTGACAGAGAGTTGACATTATTCTGAAGTGAATCGTGTAACCAAATTTCTGTGTGAGATCAAGAAAATATTCCAGACTTCTCGTCCATGAATGGCCCTTAATTGACTTGAATGTGCACTTGTAGAAAATTGCAGATACTTAGTTTCATCAATTTGAGAAAAATGTGAAGTCAGGCTTCTTGTGCATATGTGGTGTGCAGAGTTGTGAAAAGGAAGAGTCAGA